>VRLP01000271.1:0-269621 GCA_009660295.1 Lophius piscatorius
TCCTCATGCTGGTTGATGCGCTCGCCCTGAGCGCGGAGAGCAGCATGCAGTGGGTTGGAGTCGGCTGGATCCATTATGGCCAGATCGTAATGTCAAGCTGGCACCACAGTTAGGATCCACAAGCACGACTAATACAACGTCTGGTGAATAATGTCTTTACTGGTAAAGGCAGGCAAACAATAACCAAGGGAGCAGGCAAAAATACAAGTTTTCTTACGAGCAGAGATCAGAACCATGAATCACGGGGAACACTAGGAATTACGCTGGAAAGGTTGGCACAATGGAACAACACGATCTGGCACAGGTGGAGAGGGGAGCACAGCTTAAATACACTGAGGCAGAGTCTTAACAGGACGCAGGTTTTAACACTCAAGGGTGGACAAGCAATCAGGAAACAATATGACAACAAACCTAATTACAAGGCATGACAGTCCCTGTGTGTTCTCCCTTCAACGTCTGGGCTGTGGGCTAGTCTTTGCTCCTGATGAGACGATGGATGACCCCCTAGACCTGGATCAAGGCATCAGTCAGCTCATGGTCCGCGTTGTGACGTCGATACATGATGTCCCAGAGGTTCTTGATTTGATTCAGGTCTGGGGAATGGGCCGGCCAGTTAATAGTATCAATGCCTTCATCATCCAGGAACCACTGACACACTCCAACCACATGAGGCCAGGCATGACGGCCTCATTGTCATGCAACAGAAGAAACCCAGGTCCCACTGCACCAGCCTACGGTCGGACAATGGGTCTGAGAATCTCATCCTGCCCCATAGCAGCCAAGGTACCCCTGGCTAAGCCGTGGAGGTCTGTGCGGCCCTCCAAGGATATGCCTCCCCGGATCATCACTGACCCAACGTCAAACCGGTCATGCTGGAGGACGTTGCAGGCAGCAGAACGTTGTCCACAGACTCTCTCACGTCTGTCACATGTGCTCAGTGTGAACCTGCTCTCATCTGTGAAGAGAACAGGGCGTCAATGGGAAATCTGCCAATTCTGGTGTTTTCTGGAAAATGTCAAAACAGGCCCGTCTTGTGTACATCGCCACCGTCATGGTGTCTGTTTCTGACAGTTTGGGCAGAAACATACATCGAGTGGCCTGCTAGAGGTCATTTTGTAGGGCACAGACAGTTTTCTTTTCTTTCTCCTGGCAGAAAGGTGCAGATAGCGGTCCTGCTACTGGGTTGTTTCCCCTCTACGGCCCCCTCCACCTCTCCTGGTGCACTGGCATGTCTCCTGGTATCTCCTCCACACACTTGATACTGTGCTGGGAGACACGGCAAACCTTCTGGCCACGGCGTGTATGGATGTGCCATCCTGGAGGAGCTGCACTACCTGAGCAACTTCTGTGGGCTGCAGATACCGCCTCATTATTGCGTCCTGACTGAACAGGTTGATATCTCGGAGGTGGGATAGACTTGGAGTTATATTGTGGTGATTATATGTTCACTTTTTTTTTTTGAGTAATGTAGATCCAAACCACTGACAGTAGCCAACATAACAAGATAATTAATGTTTTTCTTTACCTTACCTTACCTGTCAATTATTATAATGTTATGGCTGATTGGTGTATAGCTGTTATGGAGACAACATTATAGAGGAGTCCAAAGCCCTTTATGATGCCATGTCTGCACCTTCCCATGTCGTCATTATGTAACTCATTAATCCACAACAGCGTGGAGATTAGGATACATCTGCGTAGGGCTGCAGTGGTTAGAACCTAACAATGTGATCTAAGGATGCTGCAAAAAGGGAATTTCAAGTAACTAAAATAGTCTTGTTTCTGGGAAATGTATCTTATTGTTTTTGTCTCAAAAGAAAAAATAATCTGTCAAGAATATTTCACATTAAAAAAAGAATTTTGAAAAAAAAAGTGTCTTATTATAAACTTATTTTTTCAAAATAATCATTTAATAATTATTTATATGGAAGGCATTTATTTTTTAAATCAGCTCAAACAAGACTAAAATTGTCATTTAGGTTAATAAATCTTAGAAAGCGTATGCAGCTGTAGCTCGGTGGCTAGAGTGTCTCTCCAACGGAAGATCAGCAAGTCGACAGTTTGAGCCCAGCGGTCTGCATATCGAAATGAATGCCCTGGAGCAAAACCTTGAACCCCAATTTCCCCCATGGGTGCTTCAAATAGCCTACCCACTGCTCCTCATTGAAGACTCAAATGTAGAGTAAAGTTTTTCCTACTGATAAAAAATTGATTAATCAAAGATATATAATAATAATAGAACATTTGAGCATTTTTGTATAGTTTTAAATCCCATTACAGTGTTTCAGAGGCTGGATTTTTCAAGATTCAAGAATTATGATTCAAAAGTTCTAAAAAATTTTGAAAAGGAAAGATTTTAACTGTATTTTAATGAATTTAAACAACACTCAAGTTTTAAAATGGCGTTTCAGAGCGCTACACTGTGGTAACAGGATTGCATGTCCTGTTCAGAGTCAGTCAAACAGCACATGAGCTTAGTAGATGGACTGCGGACACAAAACGCACACATCCACGGATCATGTGTGTAACGACAGATCTGACACAAATTTACTCCAGATTCTTTTTTCCAAGTAAGCATTCTGTACAAATAAGCCTGCGATAGATCCCCAATCGTTGGCTGGTGCTCCGTCTAGCGTGACTTACATGACATGGCACAAGCCTCCTCGCTCTCCCGCTCTGTGTCACTCAGACTCGGCACATATATTACCCATCAGCCTCAAAATAAACATACCGTAAAGGACATGACAAGCGTGGATCAGCACAGGGTCCCGGAGCAGCTGGGGGCTGCTGAGACTCAAGGGGTATTGACTTGTGTGATATTGTGAGCGAGGAGCAGGATAGCATCAGCAAATCAATGGTGGCGTGGAGATTGACTCGGATGTCTAGGGGAGCGTGTCTGAGGTGGCATGTTGGGTCAGAGACTGTATTGTTTCCAGTCAGAGGCTGAGATGACTTTTCAAAAGGCACCATGTGATATGTGTCATGATAAAAGAATGTTATTGATCGGTCCCATCAAGACTGACATATAACATACTCTCTTCTTGGCTATACGCTGCTGACACGCTGAGTAAACACACATGGCCAAAAGAATGTGAACGCTGATGTTTATGTGTCATTTTTTCCCTTTTGTTTCCTCTGTCCCTGTTCAGTGTTTTGTGTTTTCCTTGTACTTTTTTGTACTTGAGTTAGTGGACCCCAGTGGATTCATATTTCTTACCCTTCGTGTAGTTAATATGAATTCCTTGTCGGGCTTCCAGCTCCACACAGCACGTCTACTCATTCACCCGTCCCTCGCTGCCCTAATTGGTTCACTTGGGTCCCATTGTGTCCAAAACAGAAATTTGTTTCCAAATTTGTTTCCAAATTCTATTTATTTTCACTTATCAAATTGGCCACACACTCTATTTCCTTACTGAGGAGGTCATGAAATTCCTCAAACCATGATTCTATTGAAAAACCCAACCACGAAGGTGTCACAAGTCAGTGTACGTTAATACCGGACCCAAGCCCGGATAAATGGGAAGGGTCGCGGCAGGAAAAGCATCCGGGGTAAAATTAAAACTATAAAATATGCCATTTTATTTCCCTCACAATGCAGACGGCCCCTGAATTTTCCATACGGACTTTAAAATAAAATGCGGAAAATCCTTAAGACTTGTTCCGTAAGAGCTGACATATGCTGACTGGAGCAAAGCAAAAGACTAGAGGTTTTTATTATTATTTATAATTTTATTACGGAATATTCATGCCTCAGACGCTCTGCAATCCTAAAGAGGTATAACATCTGCCTGTCCACATACTTTTGGCCATGAAATTGCCTCTCATTGCATTTATGTGGCTGGTTGCATTTACAAGTCAAAGATGTCCGTCTGTTTGGACATATGTTCCGTTCACAGAGGTAAAGAGTTTAATTGAAATTGAAATTCTTGTGTTGTTTTTTTTATTATTCCCTTTTGTCTCTGATCAAATCCCTTTTAAGGAAAACAATTGTTGATTTCTCTTCCTTTTTCTTGTTCAAGCAAATAATGACTTCTGTTCAGTGTCATCTTTAAGAAGAGGAGCGCTACGGCTCCTTTGTAGTTGACAAGTGTGCCGGGAATTTTTCTCCATAGGAGACCCGACATGTTGTGTTAAAGTGATATTTTTAGTTTCTTAGTTACATTCTTGCAAAAAACGAGGAAGCCCCCCCACACACACACGCACACAAACAAGCAGACACACACACAGCCTGTGCATCTTTAATAGAGCGGCAGCTTTAAGGTTAATTAAAGCTTGGAACAAAGGAGTGTGGTGCCGTCTGATGTTTTCTGGCATCATTTCTGGAGGTTGAGTTTGTCATGAAATGGCAGGTACTCACAGGGAGGGATCATGGACGAGATCTTTGAGGTTGACACCGCTGCGGTCCTCTGCAAGGTTTCGAAAACAGCTGTCACTCACTGGAATGAAGAGACACAAGAAAATTAAATGAGCACACAATCATTTAAGCAATCTGAAAGAAGAATGAAACAACAACAAAATCAACAATAACAGTCATTATTTAATGTTTACAAAGTTCTTTGACAAGTCAAAGACAGAAAAACTCGAAAGGTAAGATACCAACGCAAAATGCAAAGGCAAAAAGCCCAAAATGGGCAGAATTAAAAACAAATGATTAGGACCAAAGAGACAGAAGATGAACAGCGAACGGCATAAAACAGATTGCAGAATGAGAAAGAGAGAAACTCAAAATAACTGTCAAAAATACAAAAAGGGAATGAATACAGTTAAACAATGAAAGCACCAAAGGGATTTTTTATCATATCCCCAAATAGATGGACAGATAAAATAAACCCAAAAAAACCAAAGATGATAAAAATAAAAGATGTTGAGATCAGAGGATAAAATCAAACAAAAGGAAAACAAAAGATGGCATCGCACAAGGCATCTAAAATAAATAAAACAATAACATGAAAGAATAAGAAAAATGTTTTAATACTCAGGATTCCCGGCCCAACTTCATTGAAGAGAGTTATGTGAGATGAACCCATTACCAGAAAGTGTTTCTAATTAATTGCAGATTTAAGAAAAGGTAAAAAATATTTTTTTTTTACCAAAGTATGTAAAATATTTGTTCATAATATTCTCATGCAAATATAAAGCAGCTTTTATCAGGTAAATCCCACTGACACAAAATTGACTAAAATTCAACCTGTAACCATGGAAACTGACAAATTAACAAAACAGTATTGGATTTTTCTTTGTTGAAAGTTTGGTTGAAATAATTGAGTAGTGTTTGAGATCTTCTCCACAAACAACAACAGCCACAACGAGCTCCAATTCAATTTGGATCCATGGAAATGAAAAAAAACAAGAAATAACAACAACACAGTGTCAGTACTTGGTTGTAGTGTGCAGACATTTTTGAGAAACAATATTAAATATTTATTATCGGAGTTATGCTCTTGAGATGCAGCATTACGGACAGATGGACACCACCTGTTCCTATATTTAGAAATAAATATATATGGGAATATATATCCCTCTTCTAACCTCTTTCATGGTGGGATATAATTAAATGATTTCATGCACGAGTTACTACAAGGCCTAATGCTACTGTAATATTGTCCACCCCTGAAATCTTGTATGTGGATGCAGGCTCATCAACTCACTTTCTTAGGTCAAGAATTATTTATATTATATTATATTATTTATATGTTATATATATTTATTATAAACCTGAAAAGGTAACATTATGGAATCGTCATCGCTTCCGCCACAGATTAATCGTATTAATGCAATAATTCAAAAACTATTTCATGGAAGATTTTCAAATTAGACATTAGTGCGAGGAAGAAGTGGATTGATGTGGGGAAAGATCTGTTGCATATTTATGCCACTAAGGGGGAGCTTTATCTTCTAAAAAAACTTTTTGGGACCATAATTTTTCAACCATTTGGCCGATTTAGTCCAAATTTTATGTTTCTGAATAAAGTTGAGGATATCTCTCTTGTGGTGCATCATTGTTTAATGTAAAAGCTCCTCTTTCACTCAGTGGGGGGGGGGCTTTTCATTAAATTTCTTTTCGACTATTTCGAATTTCCTAACCGTTGGCCGGATTTTTCCAAATTTACCTAATTTGAACCGCCTAAAGAAGACCACTACTATAATTATTCATATTTCACTCACTAGGGGGGCTTTTTCTTTTTTGCACAAAAGTTGTTTTTACCATTACTTCCCATCCATTTGTCTGATTATGTCCAAATAATAGTTCATAATGTACTTAGTAGGGGGAGCTATTGTGGAAAAAACAGTTCCTATCCGATACTTATCAACCATAAGTCCAATTGTGTCTTAATTTAGCTCGTATGAAATTGGCACAAGGAAATTTGTCGTGTTATATTTCCCATCTCAGAAAAACTAGTTAACTATTAATCATCATTATAGAGCATATCGCTGACTTCACAGAAATAGTTATGATGAGTCAATATGGTCTGTTTGAGATTATGAGTCACAAAGTCACAATGAGTCACATTTAATTTGAGGAGTTCAATCAAGGTTTTTTTTTGTAAAACTCAAAGGATCGGGGCTTTTTCGGGGGTATACCCTTGCTGTGGGGGACGACAGCGTAGGCCTAGTTGTTTTTCTAATTTTCATCATGTGCCAAAGATCTAAAAATGTGATTATTTTAGGTGCAAGCCTGAGTCGAACTTGAGATGAAGAAATTGATCTGATGTATTAATTTCAACCACTCAACAACTTTTTCACACCTGTAACCCCCTTTTCTTAAACAACTGCAGCTTGGACATAATCGGCTCCTCAAATGAGTGTAACTTAATAGATGGAGAATAGGAGAATGGATGCTTTCTTTAGCTGCAGTCACAGCTGTCAGATTAGGTTGTAATGAGTGTACCTGAAAGTTAAGCCTGCTGTAAATTCTACGTGTCTTCTGAATCATTTCCTCAGAAATTATGTTGCAAATCAAATATCATTGGCACTATTTGAATAAAGTCAGGACGGTGGCATCCCATCCGTCACAATCACCCTGCATTCTTTTGATCACGCTGACTGGACGTGAAGCCTCACCTTCGTTGTCCCCAACCTCTCATGAAATCATGGCTGCCCCTCCAGTGAAAAGCAGGTGCGAGCCACATGAGTCATCACTGCGATCACAGACGGACAGAGTGACGGACTGAGCGAGACAGGAAGAGACACACAGGGAGATGCAAATGGAGAAATAATATCAAAACGAGAAGAAACTGAAGGAGAAGGATGTGGAGGTGTTTGGGGGCCAAAACGTGCATGGACACGCTAATCTCTCGAAAGCGATGCAGTGCAGTGAATTTAATCCCAAAAAACCCCACTGTGCACTAGTTGCAGACAAAACTGGAAATGTCCTGATGTTATTCCTATGAAGTGCCATGATCCATGAACGAACTGATGGGGTGGTGTGGTGTGTGTGTGGCATGGTGAGTGGATGGGTAAAGCAAGAATGGTGCAAAAAAAAAAAAATGGAAGGGATTGGCAAAAAGGGGGACGTAGGTGTGAAGCAAAGGAATGTCAGGGACCTGGAAAGGGATGCTGGTGAAGAAAATGTTGGACTGAGGGGCTGAAAAAGCTGTAGGTTGCAGGGATTTTATGAAGAGAGAGAAAAGAGGTGGTAGGTTGAATGGGGGGACATTTGCGCACTAGACTGCTCAGTAAGACAGCGATAGAAAGAGAAGGACAAACATGAGATACAGATAGATGGTGTGTGGGGGGGTGGAGGATTGTGGGGGTGGGGATGTACGGAGAGAGAGAGAGAGAGAAAAAAAAAGGTTGAGGTAGAAGAGAAAAGGGGAGCAAACCATGGGATACACACCACTATGGTTTCAGAGGGGCGCTGCTGCATTAACTGTGTGTGTTTGTGTATGTGTGTGTGTGTGTATGTGTATGAGTAGGGAACTTCCTTCAAGACTGCAGTATGCCTTACACACACACACACACACACAAATGCACGCACACAGCCTTCCTCAGTCTTTCTCTCCCAGCTACCCCTTGATCTAAAAATAGCCGTTCCACTCTCCTACAAGGGGCAGCAACCATTCTGAACCAATCAACACGCTCTGTCAAAGGCATCGGTACCCGCCATCCCTTCATGTGTGCGTGTGCACGTACATGTGTGTGAGTGTGCACGTGTGCAACAAGGGGAACTCCTCACTAAAGGTAACAAAAGTTCCCCCTCCCGGATGCACCGTTGAGTAGGAATGGTGTGAAGGCGATCCCGTTGACGAAACAATGGCATGAATTGGAATCAGAATGCGAGAGGAAAGAAAAAGGGGGGGGGGCAAAAAATTGAGAAAAGGTGTGAGGGTTGTGATGGGAAGAGAGGGAGATCTAGCTGCAGCTGAAACAGGCTTCAAATGAATATTAATGTGATCCGTGTAGGAGCTGAAGACAAAAGAAGAGAAAGGGGGAACGGACGAAGATGAGAGCGATTGGAGGGGAAAACGTGCGCAAGGAATTTATGACTTTGCTCCATCCCACCTGCTGAGCTCCTCCCATGCAACTTCTTCCAGGTTAATTTCCCATTTTTCCTACATACGTACAGTTGAGGACACATCACAGGAGACATCAGCTTGGGTTTGTTCCGACTCCCTTAGATGCTTCTCCAGTCCGAGGTCACTGCGAAAATGAAAACGCAATGCAGTGACCCCGTCCCGCCCCCCGGGGCCACGACTCCCCATGGCACATGCATGACACAGCAAGCTAAAGGTCTCTGCTTCTACATGGCTTGACAACCACTGGAATACAGACAGCTCAGGCCAGACAGACAGCTGGTTCATAACACTTCTAAGACTTCTAATATAATAGCCTGCTATCTGTGAGGGGTTGTTTATTATTCATCTTCTTTTGCATCAGTTCAAACAGTGCTGTGAAAAAGTAATCAAATAAAATGTAACATAAAAAAGGGCAACTTGACAACACAATATCCATGTTCTATATAATAGTTGTATTCATTATCTATTACAACAAGATTTTGCCCCATCCCCACCCCCGGAAACCAAAAATCACCACACTGCATTAATGAATGGTTTCAGCTGGACTAGAAACACCCAGTCCTGATCACTACCAGCCCTGGTCGATCACATCATCACTCAAATAGACCATTTTCAGAAGCAGAATGTTGGCTCCTAGATCGCACCAGTAAAACTCTCTGCCAAAGTCAAGACTCCACAAGACATGAGTAAGATGGTGACTGAAATAGATCTGAAAGAGGTTACAAAGCTAATTCTGTACTCTGGGACTCCACATATCTACAGCCAGACACATAATCTACACATGGAAGAGAATTGGAACAATAGTGAACATTCACAGAAGTGGTGGACCGTTCAAAATTCCTCCAAGACAAGAGTAAAGGCTCATTCACAAAGCTCCAAAGAAAATATCAAAGGACCTGCAGGCCTGTCTCGCCTCAATAAAAGTCAGAGTTCATATCTCCATTATCAGAAGAACACTTAGCAGAAATGGCTTCCATGCGAGAGTGGCGAGTAGAAGCACTGATAAACCTGAAGAATATTAAGGCTTCATCAAAATGTATCCACAACAGACCTTGATGACCCTCAGACCTTTTGGAACAATATGGACCGATGATTAGAAAGTTTAACTTTTTGAAGACAAGGCTCCATCTGTGTAAACCAAACACAGCATTCCACAAACTAAACATTATACCTATGGACAAAGATGTAAGTTGCAGTGTGATGTGAAAACACAAATTCTGCTCTCTACCAGAAAACACTAATAGAAAATCATAGTCTGTAACTGAAGCCAGAGCCTAACTGGGTCATGCAGAGAGAAAACAATCCATGGGAGAAAAGTAAGCCGACTTCTCAATGGTAGAGAATAAATAAAAATACAGTTTTTAAATGGTATAGCAACCATTCTGGACTTGAACCAAAATTAAATGAAGTGCCGGGACCTGAAAAGATCAGTTCCAATGTGGCTGCAATAAAGCAGTTCTCCAAAGACAAGTGGGTCGAAATCCCACCACAGCAATGTCAGACATTGATCTCAGGTCACTAGTAGCGTTTGATTGCAGTTGTTGCTGCTACATATGGAACACCTGGTTATTAAGTTCAGGAAGGTGTATATGTTTTCAGGTTGGTGATATCGGAATTGGATAACTTTCGTGTCTTATTGAATAAAATCATTAAAACTAGCATTTTGTATTTACTCAGGCTGTCTTCATCTTATGTAAAGTCTGAGAGACACACCAAAACAGAAGAAATCAGGAGGGGTCCAGCAATGTTTCGTAGCGCTGTGATTGTTTGTAACACGGTCGGAAACTCAAGACAAATTGCACGAGTGGATCTAGAGTAAAGTTTTTACTATTTTCAAGTTCAAGAAAGAACATGGTGGGAATAGTACCAATTTGCAATAATTTTTTTTAGCATTCCGCAATAAATTGATACTGAAACAAATCCTTAATTTTCAACTTTGCATTATTGCCCAGTGCCCGCGCCTGTATCGACTACTATCCTCTCATGTTTGCCTCAACCTGTGGGAAAGTGTGAGTGTTGCAGCCTGGATGTCCCCAGGCTACCACAGTGGGAGGAGTGCAGGACAACTTAGCTTCAGAAGCATTATGCAAGCCAACGCCGATCACACATGGGACCTATGTGTGCACACACCGACACTCATGCACACTCTTAAAGGGTTAATCACTAAGCCTTAGCAGAGCGGGAAAGATCAGGACACGGGGGACGACATCAAGAGACCGAAGAGAAGGCAACTGATCCGGGGAGGGGGGGGGGGAGTCAATACAGAGCGAAATTGCACGGAAAAACAGCTGAAAATATTGCTTAGTAGGGAAAAACAGGAAGTATGTATAGAATAAGTGTAAGTATGAAGGTCTGTTTTTCTGCTCTGGCTCTTCTCATGGTAAAACAGTGTAAAACAAATGGCCATGTCTGTCCTACCCAACCACATAGGGCACTTCTGTGTAACATGATGCCATTTATTGTCCTGTCACTAAGATGAGACAAACTAGTGGAAGTAGAATTTCCACCCCTCTGCTACCTCTGTACATCTGTCAAATTGCAGTTTAAATCCACGTCTGCACAGGTTCTCATAATAAATGTACGGACTGTTAGAGAGGTAAACGGGAATGAAGATGAATGCCACTAATTCAGTAACTGACCAACTGTGAAATATGGTCACAATTTTCCCTTCACTTCCTGAGTTATGGAGCTGAATAACAGCACCAAAAGCGATTCAGTCAAAGTGTCAGAGCGAAGATTACCTTCGACTTTTGAGCGCTACATTTTAAACAATTCAGTCCAAAAGGAAATATATGGGAATTTTTGGAAAAATTCCATCAAGCTGGAGAAAAAATTTTTTGTCAGGATATTCCTTTGCAGACTCGGGCAATGCTTTATTTTTCATACAACGCTCATTCACACCATTCACATGCTCAGTCTATCCTGTTAAATATGATGATGCTGCAAATTTCTGCAAATTAAGTAATCTTCATTCAGTTGTTTATTTGTGTTTGGTAAGTAAGCCTTTTTGGAGAGAATACTTGGCCATGTTCCTTCCATCTTACTATTTCACAGAGAGACAACAGTATGCCCAGCTCTAAATCGCAGTGATACCACAGTATGGCATCTGCTACCTTACAGTGAGACCACAGTATGTCATCTGCTACATTACAGTGAGACCACAGTATGTCATCTGCTACCTTACAGTGAGACCACAGTATGTCATCTGCTACCTTACAGTGAGACCACAGTATGTCATCTGCTACATTACAGTGAGACCACAGTATGTCATCTGCTACCTTACAGTGAGACCACAGTATGTCATCTGCTACATTACAGTGAGACCACAGTATGGCATCTGCTACCTTACAGTGAGACCACAGTATGTCTGGCTCTACCTCAAAGAGAGAACACAGAATGTCAGGCTCTTCCTCACAGGGAGACCACAGTATGTCGGCCTCTTCCTCACAGGGAGACCACAGTATGCCAGAGTCTACCTCACATTGAGACCACAGTTTGTCAGAGTCTACCTCACAGGGAGACCATATTATATCAGGCTACGGAACTGCATTTCTGAGAATGTGGTCAGTAGCACTGGTACATCGCAAGGCACCGGCTACTCTCCTGTTTCGTTCTCCCTCTACACCTCTGACTTCAAGTAAAACTTGAAGCCAGATACGCCATATGCAGACATTTTTGGACGGCACTGCAATTGTGGAGTTTAACAGGGCAGAGCAGGAGGAGAATACAGGAGTCTGTTGGGGGAGTTCACCACAGGGAGTGGGAAACACCTCCAAGACTAAGGAGATCTGTTTCAACCTGTTTCCAGTCTGACTCAAGGCTATTGAGGTGGGAACTGCCACATCATGTAAGTATCTGGGACTTTATCTGGACAACAGACTGGACTAGTCGGTGAGCACTGACACTGTTCACGGAAAAGTGGCAGAGCCGCCTCTACTTCCTAGGAGGCCAAAAATATTTGTAAGAAAACTGCAACTGATGTTCTAACAGTCAGTCATGACCAGCGTTCTCTTCCACGTTGTTTTGAGCTGGGGGGGCAGCATCAAGGAGAGGGACGCGTCACGGCTGGAGGACCCTCAACAATATGTCATCCCTCATGGACAATCTATCAATCTGTCTGTCTATCGGTCTGCCTGCTTGCCTCTCTGTCTGTCACTCTGATGTTGAGGACAGACACCATTCGATCACAATCTCCCTGAGAAATCGGAGTTTCAAACGCTTTCTGACAGACTAATTATCATAAATCCTCTGCTGAAATAAACAATCATATTTAATGGATCCACTTGTCTCTCCTGATTGAAATATGTTAAGAAGGCTCCTTTTGCACACTCAGGCCATTGTGTACTTTTCATTCCGTCCTCTCAATCATACATTTCATGGCTGCTCAGTCTTAGGCTCTGATAATGCAAGACCCTTTCAGCAAAACCAAAAATAGTTCTTTGTTCAGATGAAAACGTTGTAAAAAAAAATCCTCATACACACGGGTCGGAAATATGACAGATAAACTAGTCTGTCAGGCTAGTAGTTAGCAGGGGATATTTCAATATCATCACTACAAAAGGTGACTGACCAGAAAGTGTATATGGTCTCCTCTTACCAAAGCACTGAAGCAACGACTACTTTTTGATGGAGGAGCATTAATAAACGTGGCTCCTAGGCTGAAATAATTGCAGCCATGAGTGAAGAGGAGCATTGACTTCGCTGTTTTCACACAAGTTGCATTTTTGTTTACATAGACACGGAAATAGCAACGTTTTCAAAGGATTCCAGTCTGCGGACCTATTTGCAGGCCCCGAAAATGCTGTTTCCATGCAAAAAAAAATTCCCCAAACCAAACCACGGTGAAAGTATGTTGTTTTATGAGACAAGCGTGTAAATGGCCCCTGCATTTCCTGCTGACATTGTCCGTTGGTATGACCTGATCTCGTCAGGTGGTCACATCTTCCTAACACCTTCACTGGTAGCTTATCATCTCGCTGTTGTTTTTGAATATGATTAATTCTGTACATCGCACTCTTTCATGCCGCGGTTATTCAAGCCTCCCAGTCACCACCCAATCTTCAAGGATTCCCCAACTCCATCGTTCATCAAGAATGAGCTCAGAGCGGATGCCGTTCAATCACAATCTCTTTGAATAGTCTTTGCACTACACCATAAAAATGAGCAAGTTCGTTCAACTTAAAATAATTTGTTACCCAGTTAGGCTAGCTTAAAAACATTAGATCCTTAAACTTAATAATAAATAGTTGGGGTGACTAAGGTGAACGTGACAAAGCAGTCCCATCACCTTTATACTTTAAGTTTAATATACGAGTATTTTAATAAGACCAACAAGACATTTCAAGTAGTACAAACTCAAATCCTAGTTGAGACAACAAAGAATGAATAGTAATTCAAACAAACTTGGCTTAATATCTTGAGTTGTAATAGTTGTTTAAAATAATTATCTTGTCGAACTAATTTATATTTTTAGTTTTGCAAACCTAGCAAAGTTGACTCCACTAAGTTTCATTTTCAAATAATTTATCTTTTAAAGCAGCCATGGAAATCTTTGAAGGAGTTGTTCAACTTAGTTGGAATGTCAGGTTCATTAAGAAAATTTCATTTCATTTTCCTATAAGTACTATATAAAATTGAATCAACATCAAACATCATTCAGAATGTCATTTTATCATATTTGACAACAAACAGTGGCCTCCTGTGTATGAATACACATAGTATTAAAACATTACAATTTATCAGTCTCCTTACTTTCAAATGAGTTGACAAATGGGCAAAGTAGTGTTTCAGAGTACATTCAAAGAAGTGTTTCAGAGTACATTGAAAGTAGTGTTTCAGAGTACATTGAAAGTAGTGTTTCAGAGTACATTCAAAGAAGTGTTTCAGAGTACATTAAAAGTAGTGTTTCAGAGTACATTGAAAGAAGTGTTTCAGAGTACATTGAAAGTAGTGTTTCAGAGTACATTGAAAGTAGTGTTTCAGAGTACTGCAGCTGATGAGTTACTCCATTAGAATGAGATTTGTGGGCAACAATAGACGGCTGAGATCGATGAACCGCTGATTTATGTTGCAATAAATGATTTTTAAGACCAATATGTGTCACAGTCATTGTAGAAGTAAGGCAAAGGTCAAGTGTATATGTTTACGCTTGTAATGCCTTAGAATCCTGCGTTGGTTGACTGAAGAAAAAACATGCCGAACTTGCGGATCCAACTCATACTCCTCCCTGGACAGGTTCTCCAAATGTAACGTAACGAATGGGCTTCCCTTTAATGGCCTACAGCCGCAAATGTTCAAGCAATGCTTCCAAGGGACAACAGAGGAAAAAACTAAATATTTTCTAAATAATATATGATCCAATTTCACCAAAATCAGTGAATAAAGCTGTAAAAGTTGTGTTTTCGTACATTACTAAATTAAGCTATCCGGTCGAAACGCCTTGGTGTCTCACGGTTTTTCCAGCCTAATTCCGGTCTCATTGGCGTCTGATAAACTAAAAACTACATTTTTCAAGCTTTTGTCACCATCCTATTTTGCAGCAACCACAAAAGCGAGGAGCAGTTTGGAAAAAAGAAGGATAGATGCGATTGAGTAAAGCATGCTAGCTTTCTTTTTTCTTTCTTTTGGAACCAGGCATGTATAGTCGATCCATGCAGTAATCAACCAATAGGTAATAATTTCAGGGTACGTATAGGGGGATATGCAAAGAGAAATTATACAGTAATGATACGAAATAAAATTGACAGATGCAAAAGAAAATACATAGGGTAACTAATACACACGTGAATAATTACAAAAACAAATAAGAATAGAATTTTATATTAATGTCAGACTTATAAATTCAAGTGCTCACACTTTTAATACTTACTAATGCATTTAATAACATTTTTACTTATTGAGTCATTCATTTTTTATTTGGCAGTTATGGTTCTCCATATAAATCTTCTGTTTCACTTAAAGCTCAGTTAGAATATGATCTAAGATCCATCCTACAGTTTAGAGCTAACTGATTATTATCTTAGCTGTAATTGTCTGGTCTCTTCTCTCGTTCCTGAAGGCTGTGCAGTTCAGTCTACGTTAAGGAGAGTAACGCACATACGAATACACTTAACTGGTTTGAATAAATAATAGACTTAACACATCTAAAAAAAAGGAATACAATCCAAATATTTTCTTTCTGGGTCAATAAAACTAGGCTTAAGGCCAACTGAAATGATTAGCTTTCAAGTTTCCTCAGGAGTGATAAATATCCCCTTCAAAAACACCATCATTAACCAGGCAAAGTAGTTTAAAATCAGGCACACAAAAGGTTTTACTGCATACTGCCCTTAAACTTATAACAATTAGTTAGATCAGCAAATTTCAGTAATCAATACACACATTTTTAAACCCTGTCTGATACCTAACTGCATACTCAGCGGAAGTGTACTGAGTAGTTACCGCACACTTACTCTGCATGCGTAACTACTGGTGACGTCGCCATGACTCTAAATAGGTCTATTGAACGAGAGTGATGTAACCCTGTAGCCGAGAACGGGATTGATTCATCTATCAACTGTTTCCATTTAAAAAAATCTTTAATTCACCACGATAGATATAAAATATCCAACGGGAGCAGTGACTTAGAGGTCAGACAAAAGAGTAACAGAGGAGAATCTGTGTGTGTTGGGCCAGAATAATTCCCACATCCAACATGGTGAATTAAGGTTATAATCAATGTTTATTATTATTATGAACACATAATATCAAAGTCGACATGTAGGTGTCCAAATAAGAAGTGGACACACTTTGACCGGCACACACTCTCGTTCAATACAGAACCAATTAAATACAAATTATTTTACCCATAACTCAAAAAACACAGGTTGAAAAATACCTTTGTTTCCATTTAATTTAGCAAGCATTTTAATAAATACATACAGAGTATTCAAAGTTTGTTCCTACCGTAACAGCTTCTGATCCAAAAAGTAAGTTTCTTCTGGCACATCATGGTGCCGGAGGATGTGGCCACGCAGTTTTACAGCGGCTAGTAGTAGTAGTAGTTAAGACAACTAAGAAAACGATGTCACCCCAACTACTCTGATTGAACTGATTGGGCAGAGATGAACTTGATATTTCAAATCCATCCAGCATTTTAGTTGAACTGACTTTGTAAAATGAGCTCAAATCCATTTTAACAGCAAACACTTTCTACCCACTTATTGACACATATCATCAGCTGTAGTGAATTAATAATCCATATTTCACAAACTTCTCTCAAAATCACATTCGTGTGAATGGGATGGCCAAGTGGACAACCTGAAAACACACTCTCCTTAATATTTAGTTGCCATATAGGTGACAGCTATTGTCCAAGTACAAGTTAATGTCCAAGTACAAGTACAAGTACAAACAAGTACAAACTAGGCCCACTCTGTTATCCTCGACAGCAAGGGATATCCCCAAACAATCGCCCCTGGTGAGTTAAATATGAACAATTACAGTAAAATATAGCAAAGTGACGTTGGATCTACTTGAGGTTGTTCAAATGAGGTGAATGTGAACTAAATCGGACATTACAGACAGTTAGGAATTACTTTTTTCATAAAAAAGCTCCCCCTAGTGAGTAAAATATGAACTATTCAAGTAAAATATGAGATATACAAGATAGACAACCAACAGTCGATTCATATGAATCAAAATGTGGACATAATTGGACCCCCGGAGATGAAGTTATATTTGAAAAACATTTTTTTGTGAATAGCTCCACCAAGTGAGCAATATTCTATTTGCACTGAAGTCTATGGGAGTCTAGATTTTAAAAGTATCCATTAAATAGCTTTTGATTCATCATGTTAACACGAAGGATCCCCTGGCGGACACTTACACGGCAGCAGTGATGACGATTCTATTAATATTCCCGACTTTCCAGGAATGTAATGACATTTGTGGGAATTGTTATCCTGGTACTGATAGTTAGGTTAGAACTTTCATGAGTAGTAGGAGATGGGTGTATTCCTCTCAAAACTTTGTTGACATTGAATGTAAGGGCATATTTTCATTTGTTGTTGGGCTACATGAGATTTTTTAAGCACAGGCAATAAAACTATTATGACAAACAGCGTCATGGTTCTGGTCAAATTCATTCCTCCAAAACAAGACTAGCACTTGTATAAGATTTATTTTGAGGTTCATGAGTCATTAACTTCAACACAAATGATCATGATTAACAAAAGGTGGAATGAGCCAGTCTGTAAATGACCTAATCAGGCAAAAACCGCGAGACAACGGACTATTCAGGTGACACCTGTGATTCAGATAGCTTTGTTGGCAAGCATAATTTGAGTCTAAAGTTAGCCAGGATATTCGCAGGCGGCACAAGTGCTACGTCCCAATTCCAAACTACATTATTCTGACCGAATTATATTTCAAGATAAAGGAATTAATATGCATTACCGTTTTGGAGTAAGATTAAATAATGCCTTATATGTATTATTTGGGATAAATGTGACTTTACTAATGACTGTCGATCAGGAGCTGTTTCACAACCATTCAAAACACTAAAAAGTTAACTACTTTCCCACCTGCATTCAAGTTTTCTTACTAAATAAAACACCTTATTTGGAATTGAGACTCAGCTCAGTCTAGGTTTGTCCAAAAAGTAAAGTTAGCATCAGGCAAACTGCTGCCTGATCTGTACTACAGTCCTTATCTTTCAGGCTAAGGGCTGTCAGTTAGCCCCTAGCAGAGGGCATTCATAAAATGTTTCTATGTTCCACTCAATCATTTCCGGGACATAAAGCAGTCAGCACTCATTATCTCCTTGGGGTCTTCCCATATAGCACACTGTGATGTGTGTGTGTGTGTGTGTGTTTGTGTGCATGAATGCATTTAAACACATGTATGGACAAATGTCACGCTTTCTTCTGGTATATGAACACACTTAGGCATACAAATTCCTTGGATACCTCGCCATGGATCACAAGTTTGACACAACTCCTGCTACAAATGACAAGATGGAGCACCTGGAGCTGCTCACGGCAAAGTCTTCCTTCATTTATGACAGCGGGTATCTATCATTATGGCACTATACCCACATCCTCTGCAAAGAAAAGTACTGAAATGTATTTGGGAAGTCAGAGCAAAGAACCAAATGTGAATTTCACTTGAACCCAATAATATCTCCACATTTTCTTCCAGTTTAAATCCACATAATCCTGACTAAAGTCTTCAATTTGTTTTGTTTTATTATCACTTTTATGAATTTGCAAGAAAATACACTAGTGCATGCGTAGAAGAGCATCCTCTTCTTCATCTGAGAAACCCACTTGGCATCTCTATTGTTTCTTGTTCTTTGTCTGCTAAGAGCGGTGCCACCTACCTGCAAGCCCTGGAGAAGCTACTATGGAGGTTAAACACTGGATTGGGCTGACATCTGGTGGTGGGAGGGACAACACCTCTGCACACCAATAAGCCTCAACCGAAGTGATATCACCGCTTCTTGTCTTCTATTTTACTGGCTTGTTCTGTGTCAAATGGAAACACTTTGCCCCAGGCCTCGGATTAAATGGGCTTAATGATGAATAGAGGGATGGACCCGCCTCCAGATTGTAATGAGGTGGGGTAGACATCTGACTGGGGGGCTTGCAGCAATACAATCCCCCCCCAGCCAAAAGAAGAGAAGAGAGCAGAATTTTTGCAGAAATACCGGCATCTTCATTCCATGGCAGGGTAAATTTCCAAATTAATAAAGGCTTTACAGTGCCGGGTAAAATATAGTAACAGCAATAACAGCAGATAACCTAATCTAATATAAGCCCACTGTATCTTAGCAACCTTGTTAATTCTGAGAGGAGCAGTGGGGTAAGCAGCAGAAGCACAGCATCCATCATCAAAGACACACCCAGCAGCAACACACACACCAATTACTCACAAACTCTCAAAGCAACGACACCACGCACATGCAAATGCTATCTTACCATTAGCCACTATCTCTATCACACTGTGGTGCAGATGAAGGCATACACATGTGCAGGGCTTCACACTTAGGCGCATACACACAGATCCTCAGGCTTACTGTAAGCAGCCGGGAGAATGGAGGGGGTGTGGAGCGGAACAATGGGATCCTAATCGTCGGGCTGCATTTCAAAGCCTCTCCCCTCTACAACACTGTTTCTAGATAAGATTTGAAAATGCTATTTATATTCACAAGGAAAGGAGCCAACCAGCAGCTTGATTTTCATTTATTTGAAGTCAGATCTAAATTGGGGTAGAGTTACATAATGCAAGGAGTGCGACACTCCACCTCCTACTGCTGAGCTAGCCATTGAAGAGCAACACGCAGGAAACGGCCCAATAAATGCACTTGGTCCACAGTGACTCTGCAACCAGTAATTAATAATCAGTGATGATAATAATCATCACTTGCTACACTAAAAGTAGTGGAGGTCATGACCATGTGGTTACAGCAGTTTGCTGATCTCGCATCCAAACCTTCTCTGGCCAGGCCAGAATCAGGCAACTCATGTATCCAAGGAGAACAAAACAGCACATCATGACCCAGTCCTTCCACACACCACATGTGCAGAGAAAGAAAGACAGAGCCGTTTAATTTTTGCGGGAGAGCCGTTACTGTTCTTCACAGCTCTGTCCCCCGAAAGGGGCGAGCTCCAGCCCCGGCTCCACCAACTCCCCTTCTTCCTGTCTCTCTGGAGAGGAGAGCCAGGAAGTGGAGTCCATCCCAGGCCAAGTGGAGGAGGAGGAGGAGGAGGAGGAAGAGTAGAGGTGGTGGGATGGACATGTGAAGCTGAGGGAGGGTGAGCTGGAGCCTAACCCTGACAGGATTAAGGGAGCAATTCACAGATGAAAGGAAGGGGAACAGAGAGAAGAAGAGAGAGGGAAGCAGCGTTGGGAATACTTGGAAAACCAAAAGGGAGGGCCGAGAATAACAGAGAGAGAGAGCCGGGAGAGGAAAGAAAGCAGGGAGGTAAAATGGGAAGATGGGGAAATGACTGGTAGTGGGTATGTGGTGGGGAGAGAGGTGCAGGGGAATGAATAAAACACATGCAACCAGGAGAGATGGTGGAAGAAGGACAGAAAAAGAAGATTGAAGACAGAGCAGATGGGAATGATGGGAGCGTCCATAAAGGACGGGAAGAGTTCATCTGAGTGCTGAGCACCTCCCTCTTCAATGCTGATATATTCCACTATCTAACCGCTTTGCTGTTGACAGAGCAGATACTGACTTGGGAGGGAAGTTGAAGGGCAATTTATAACCTGAATCAGTAAATCGTTGCAGACGAACACAATGATGTGAAAAAATTAAATGAATACTTTATTTGAATATTATATTCATTTGCGATATCTATCTTAATATGTAAATAAAATATTTTTTTGGATCAAGGGCCTTTGTG
Source organism: Lophius piscatorius (assembly GCA_009660295.1). NCBI lineage: Eukaryota > Metazoa > Chordata > Actinopteri > Lophiiformes > Lophiidae > Lophius > Lophius piscatorius. The sequence goes on from VRLP01000271.1 coordinate 20,909, forward strand.
GCTATAAATTGCATTATTAAGAATTAACGTATGAAAGAAAGTAGACATGGAAATTCTATTGAAATTACAAAAATGTTTTAAGTTAATCATCATTTTAAGACAAGAATAAAGAGTAATCGGTCTAAATCAATATCAGCATAACTGATCTTAGGAAAATCAGATCGGAACCATCCGAGGAAGTGACTACCTGTGCTGCTCCACCATTCCATTCCGTTTCATTATAATCCATCAAATTTATGTACATTTGACAAAATTTTCCAAAAGAAAAGAAACAGACCATCAGGATCCACTCAAAAACTTGGGTTCCTCCTTGTTTTATGTTCCTCCCACCAAGTTTAATAAAAATCTGTCGCGCGGCTTTTTTTGTGATTTGTGTAATTCTTAAATCTTAAATTAACCATTTAATGTCCTCAGCAAGAAAAAATAACAATCACTCTATGTTTATCATAAAATAAGAAATTGTTTGGTCAAACATTTGTTCTACTCATAAAAGACATTCTTAAAATGAATTCGTGAAATTTTGCATTTCATGGAAAATTGTCAATTTTATGAGATCAATTCAACCTTTTAGCAAATAAGGTTTTTAGAAAAACATATTTGACCCTTAATAAACTTTTTGGGTTGTATCAAGTTAAATAATTCTGTTGAGTAAGTCTTCATTAACTTTAATATGTCAACAAAAAACTCTACTTATCAAATTGGACTTTCTCAGTTGCCAGGGTTAATGCTAACTCCTCGGTGGCGTCCTTTGACCTGTGTTTTACCCCAGGGCTCCATCCTTGGCCCCTTACTGGGTCCTTGGGTCACATTGGGTCACGGTATAAACTGGTTAAGTCAGGAGACACATTTTAAAGAAATTAGACTAAAAATGAGCTCAACCAGACAATTTAGCACAAAAAATTCCTAACTCTTATCATCAATGGTTGTACAGATTATAGCCTGACCCAGCAATTGTGATACAAACCTGTTTTGTTTATTTGTCTCCTGCTCTTTGGGGAGCTTGAGAAAATTTAGGTATGTGACTAGAGCAAAAATGATTAGTCTATAAATCAATAGGTCAGTTGACCGAAAATTAATTGACAACAATGCACTATTATTGATTTTTCAATTAAAGTCAATAAACATGAAACATTCTCTGGTAGATACTTCATTGAGAGCAATCTATCCAGGAAAACATTATAACGGCTGTACAAGTTCTATACTAATCAGCCATAAACTTTATAACTACTGAGACATGAGGTCAAAATAATATTTATCATGTCATTACCATGGCACCTGTCAGTGGGTAGGGTATAAGTTGACATTTTATCCTGAGGTTGATGTTGGAAACAGAAAAAATGGACTCGCTTAAAGAACCCTGAGTGACTTTGACAAGGGCTAAATTGTGAGATCTAGAAGTCTGAACAACTCCTGAACTGCAGGTTTTGTTGGGTATTCCTCGTCTGCAGTGGTTAGAACTTACCGAAGTCGTCTAATGAAGGTGAACTGGAGAACAGGTGACAGGGTCAAGGGCGCCCAAGCTTCCACAATGCATCTGGCAAAGGCTAGCCAGTGTTGTCTGCACCCACAGATGAGCTACTGTAGTACAGATATCTGAACAATTTGATGACAGTTCTGATAGAAAGGGTGGACCTAAAAAATATTAAACAACTGGTTTTAATGTTATGGCTTATCGGTATATAAAGCAGTCTGGGTTTCGCCGTGTCGCTCAGGGGCTCCTAAGTGGTGATAATTAGACACCCGGATGTTATATTTTGCTCTTTTTCATAATATTCCATAGAATGTCTTCAGGTTAAGGCAGCTGGTTGGAGAGGACAAATATTTTCAGTCTTCAAGAAATTTAAGAACAAGTTTCGGCCTTTTGTTGACCGGTAATTCATTAATTTATCAAAAAGAAATGTTTGATAGGATATATGATATCTGGTCATAAATCATAAAATACGATTGAGTGTTCACCCCAACTCCTACTGGCATTTCCACTGGGATAAATAAAACATAAGAGTCTGAGCCAACAGTACTTAGTCCGAGAACACACAGGCCACCATCTCAAACACAATAAACATTGCAATTACCAAAAAACCAAAGCAGAAAATATCACAGAGAACTTCTATGATATCACCCATGTCCAAAACTACCCACTGTCTGCTCTCTGTGATTTAGCCCACTTATAGCACCCACCTGAACCGTCTCTCTATCATCCCAATATCAGTGAGAGAGCCTGAGACTGCAGCGCCCAAGAGCCTGCAGCTCTCCACACAAAGGCCTGTAGTATTGATGTTTTATTAACACGGCCTTAAATATTGAAAAGACACTTACTAATGAAGGCACACAGAAAAGTTCCAGAGACAATTTGCGGCACCATGGAAAAGCATGGAGTATGAATATGGAACCGTATACACCCCGCTTTCTTCTCTCCCACCCCTTCATCTCATTTCACACGCTACGACTGGGATGTCCCCGCAGCTTCTACATCATCCCCGTCCCCACCGACCATACACACATTAATTTCCCTTCATATTATTCCCCTTATCTTCTTTTCTTTTCAGTGCAATCAGTGGATTGGAGGGGCTTGAGATCCACCCCACCCCTTGCAAATATTAATCATTAATCGAAGGCGTTGAGTATAATGAGGCTTGTTTCTAATGACAACAGGCGTGATGAATGTGTCTGCGGCTCGGTGTGGTGTTATCACACAGGCAGGCAGGAGGGCTCATGTGTGTATGTGGTATGTGAAGGGTGGGCAGGTGTGTGGCTGTGAGTAGATGCGGTATCTCCGCTTTTTTCCCCACCCATGTAGCATGACATTTCCTTGGCAAAAGGGCCTACAGCATACCAACAGCTGTTTACACAAACGTACACACAATCTAAACGTGTGTCGACTGAACACTTTAGTGCATGCATTGTGTGTGCAGTGAAGGGGTGCAGTCATTCATCCGGAGCAGTTCACTGTAAAAGGCATCTCAAATGCCATTTGCTGTGTCTGTCAGTGCCAGAGAGAAAATCACAGGAGCAGCGTATTATTACAAATTATGGGAACAGGAAGGTCGTAGTTTAACAGAAAAAAAAATCTGATTTCATGATAATGTTATCTGATTTTCACTACGCATGCATGTGGGATGCAAAGTAAATTGAAACTGTACAGTAACATGATGGGGTATACTGAATGATTTAAAGGTAAAGTGTGTAAAATAAAATAAACTTTAGGGGTATTTTTTTGAAAAAATGGAATATAATGTTCATAAATGTTTTTGTCTACTATCAGCTGAAAGTACATTATTTTATTTTAATTTTTTTTACCTCCATATGGGCAGGTCCTCATTTTCATATAGAGGACGCTATATTTGTCGCCTAGATGGACAAACCAGACGCTGGCTCTGGTTAGGAAGTTTGCATTTTTAAGTTGTTACTGGAAAACTCTTTATAGAAATGGTATCGGATCATATTTACCATTCAGAACAAGAAAAAGCAGAACGAAACCTCACCACCAAAACAAACATGCAGTCTAATGAAACATTTAGCAGTAAATGGAGGGGTCCGGCAGCCTGTCTGCGGGATTCAACTCGCCTCGCCACACATTAGTCTTGTTCCCAGCAATCGCACAGCGAAGGAGGCTGGCGGCATTGGCCACAAGCCTGAGAGCACCCATCCCCGCCCGGACCTCTTCCCTGGATTGTGGAAAAGATGCCAACATCTGTTCTCCAAGGTTGAGAGTGATCAATCCAGAACTGGCAGCTGTCAGTGGCCCAGCGAGTTGATTTCAGGGCATGAACTAGACGGACGTCACCAGTTTCATACAAATAGCTCTGAGTCAAGTAGGGAAGGTTGAGGAGTGAGACAGCGCATGCAGCATCATTTCTCCTCCTCGGGCGCAATCACCGGCAACGGCCTAAAGAATGTTGAGGCTTCACATCCTGACAGGGGGTCTTTCTGTTCTGAGTTTCCATGCTTAGGTGGGTTCCTTCCGGTTACTCCGGCTTCCTCAAAACGGTCCAAAAATATGAAATTTAGGTTACCTGGTGACTCTAAATTGCTAATAGTGAGCTGGGGAGTGGGATGGTCTCAAGTTTCCCGCGTGACACTGCACAGGATGACTGGTTACAGAAAATGGATGTAAAAATTGATTTAAAAATATGTGAGCCAAAATTGGGTCCCCTGCGTCTTTGCCAACCATCGTAACTATCCAACCAGATTGCTTTCCCGATTAAAATAACCGTTTATTGAAGGTGCTGGTTGCAGTCTGCTTTAACCCCTGCCTACATCTATTTTCTGACGAGAGGAGATACCAATAAGTTGGTAATCTTGAATAACAAACACACACATCCCATCCATGATCACGAAGATGTGATGAAGAGCGATTCGTCTTTGCACTCAAACAGATGTCACCTCGCAGAGAAACAGCTTTCATTTAATCTGTTAAGAGAAAAAATGTTCCTTAGCACTTGAAAAAAAAAAAGGAGTATCCCAGTGTTGATGAACAAATCTGATGCAAGCCTCAAAGTTTGGGCAACTAAAACAGATGGTCAGATTTTGTGTGAATAGAAATCTAATTTTAACAGATTTAGTTTTTCAGACTGAGTTTTGCAGCTCAGACAACAAGATATGGATAATATCATCACAGGCTGACAAAAATACAAATAAATAAGTGAATTCAGACCTAATTTTTATTTCACTTTCTCCAACTCAGCTCATTCTGTGTGTGTGTGTGCTATCTGAGCCTGTTCCATTAGTGAGCCAGGTACCATTCTCTTGTTAGGAACCAAAATGAGCTCAGAGCAGCTCTATTGATTTCAATAGAAATGTGCTTACATTGGCGTCAATAAAGCGCCACATTTCTGATACCTCCCTTTAGAAGCTTTCCTTCTTCCATCCTCCTCCTCCTCTTCTTCTTTACACCACCACCGCCTCCTCCTCTCCTTCATCCTCACAGGCTGCTTATGCAGGGAAACCCAGTGATACACCAGTACTGCGATGGCTTAGCTGCACATTCCAGTTTACATCCAAGCTGGTCAAATCTGCATGGGAAACACTCAACTCGTTCATTTCACTTGAATCCGTACGACTAAAGATAGCAGGGTCTGAAAGTGCACGGACTCTGAAATGAATAGCTTTGGCTGACATTAGCGATGGGGCTTTTTATCTGTCGGCTTTTAGGGGTTGCAGTGAAATGTATGTGCCGAGGCCTAATCAGATCAGGTATTGATTGGTCTTCATAGATGAAGCTTAATGTTCTCCCTGCTTCTCTGTGATCTCTGAATCAAGAGAGGAAGAACAGAGGCAGAGGGAGGGATAAATAGAGGTCAATGGTTCTGGTGTAGCTAGTCGGTCATGACGGGTCAAGGTAAGGCCGACATGGTCTTTCAGAATCAATGGCAGCTTTCGTATCAAAGTTAAGGTCACACTCGAGCTGACCAGTGGAATTGTTTGATAAGTAAGGCAACGGCATGTCTACAACACCGAGCCAAATGAGACAAACACATCTCGAGTGGCGCATCTGTCAAGCCAATTTCTGCAGCAGACAATACCATAATGTAAGGGACACATTGCTAACCAAGCGGAAACTTAATCTAAACTGCATCTCCACAGAGATCCCATGTGGCAATGCTGGCAGCGTCATCATCGTCTGGTCCGCTAGTTGCCCTCCTCATAACCAGCACCAGCCCCCCACCCAGAAATCCCATTTCATGCCAGCCACACTTCCAAAAATGCAGGACAAAAGCCCTACTGGCACAGCTGCAGCATTAGAACATTGTGTCGGCAATCGACGTGAAATCAGTGGAAAAAAGCAAAGTTGAACTCCGCAGCACCCAAAACGAAACATCGGCAGCATTGGGCTAAGGGTACCACCAGCTACGGCTTCTTAGATGAGGAGGAATATCCTGTTACTGCTTCCTGAAGGTCAACAGAGACAACTTAAAAACTCGGCTCTCTTTGCCGCAGCACTGGAGCAGCAGTGATGATTCGGCAGGCTAAATAATGCTCCTTAACAGAGACATAACTGAACATTAAATCTGAGACAGAATCGCTTTATTCTAACGTCCGTATGAGGCAGCGGAAACAAACAGTATGTTCTTGGCATGAGCCTGATTAACAGAGGAACAGTAGTAGCATGAGCATACGTGGAGGTTACTTGTCAGCTGGAAGTCAGAGAGCTGATGAATGAACCAGTGATTATGAATCAATCAACTGATGAATTCAAACCCAGGAAGTGTTCACACCCTGTAGTTCGGCTCATTTGGTCTGGACCATGCGAAACAAATGAGTCTCTGTTGCATTCAGTTTTGGTCTGCTTGCTGGTGACATAGGAACCAAACCCTTTTACAAAGAAATGAAAAGTGATCAGCCAGAACTGCTCCGACTCATCGAGGCATGGAATCCACAAGACCTCTGAAGAAGATGTCTGGCACCAAGGTGTTTACAGGGTCTCCACGGAGAGGACTTGGTGTGTCCCTTACGTCCCACAGACGTTCGACTTACCCTGAAGGGGTCACATGGTCTGGAACAATATTTAAGTCATTGGTATGTGTCAAATTAACAACCACAAGAATGTCAGGACCCAAGTTTTCCCAGTAAATGCGTGGCAAAAGCATGACACTACCGCTCCTGTTTTGCCCTCGTTCCATAGTGCAGCCTGATGCCTTTTATTCCCCACTGAAATGATGCACACGCATTCGGATGTCCACATTATCTAAAACTAGACCTGATTCACCAGGCGACACTTCCATTGGTCCGTGGTTCAGAACTCATGCTGACAGCAAACTGCATGGGTTCTAACACCTTTCTATCAGAACCAGCATCGTTCTGTATTACTTGGCTACAGTTCACCCTGCCAGTCTTTTTTCATAGGTCAGATCTTTTTTCTGTGTACCAGTTCACATTACTTTTAAAATGTCTCACATGCACAAAAGACCAATAACAAAGACGTCACACGCAGCACGCTGACAATATGGAAGCAGAGTGGAAGGCACTAAAGTTAGTTTGAACTAGTGTCGAGTTTATAGTGAAAGTGTTTATAGTGATCTTTATAGTGTAGTTTTTAAGAGAAAAGCCGGCTGTGTGATGAAGGTCGATGAAGGATGATGTCAAAGTCATAATGAATTCTTATTTTACAGGTTCAGACTTTGGTTGCATTGCAAAAATCCGACCCGTGTCTGATAGCACCTCATATGAAAGTGGCCCATATCAGAACAGGAAAAAGCTCCGATTTTGTGGTTTGTGCTGCTCACACTGCCATGAAAAAGTCATATCAGCAAAAAATCTGACTTGGCCCAAATTTTTTCTGCAGTGTGAACATAGCCTTATTGTAATAGTAGCTCTAAAGTAGTAGGTTTAAATGAGTTATGATTTTAACCAAGTACATATACTGATCAGCCACAACATTATAACTACTTGTAGGTGACGTAAGCAACATTGATTGACTCTTTACAATGACAGGTGTCAGTGGTGTGGGTTTATTAGGCTGCAAGCTTTTCCACAAAGTTGATGTGTTGGATGCAGGACAAAAGGATGTAAGCCACTTTGAAAATGTCTAAATTACGGTGACTAGACTACTAGGTCAGAGCATCTTCAGAACTGCAGTACCTGTTGGTTTCCAGGCTGTCCAAAGCACATCGACGATCAAGGGGAGTGAGGTTAACAGGTAAGAGCTACTGTAGAACCAATTGGAAAAAGTTGATGCTGGTCCTAACTGGAAAGTGTCAGAAAAGAAAAGGGAAACCTACACAACAGACAGCAGGTGGTTTTAAAATTGTTGCTGATTTACGTACCTCCGTCATGACCTCAAAAATGAGATGCAGTGTACTTACAGCAAGAAATACCCTTTGAGGAACATACTTCTGAATTTAATCAGTAATATTCAAATGAGGAAATGAACTCTGGATTAAGGTTACAATCGACAGGGTCCACGTGCCGCTGCCGCCGCAGCCGCCACCGCCGCCGCCGCTTGATGATGTCTTTGTCAATGTGCGAGTGGGTGGGTGATAATCCAAGTGTGTATGTGTGAAAGATTCTGTTCCTCTTATTTCCCTGGATGCAGAGCTCCTCATGCTTCCCCTCCCCCCTAAACACACACACACACACACACACACACACACACACACACACACACACACACACACACACACACACACTCACACACACACACACTCACACACACACAGGGAGTGCCCCAGGCCAACTCCACTAATGAAGCAGCCTGTAAGCAGCTACCATCATTACATTCAATCCTCTGGACAGTGTCCGCAATTATATTGCAGCTTCCCACTGTCAGAGCACACACACTCACACACATGTCGTTCTTCTCAAGGCTAATGCTAGCTGAGCTTGATGAGGGTTGGAGTTCCTGTTCATCATCTTCTTCTTCTTCGCTGGTGGATGGATGGCTCAGACTGCGCTATTTAAAACGCAGCCTCCTGAGTAGAGCTACGTCAGGCCCACTACCACATCAGCACTTTGTGACGTACATCTCCCCCCGCCGCCTCTCTGTACGTTGGAGTAGAAGGAAGCCTGGAGGCTAGAGGAGAGGCTGCCTAATAGAGTGCTCCACTTGCCATTTTTCGCACATATCATCACTTATCCTACAGAGACACACATACATGTCAGTGCGGGGGAAACCACGAGGGAAGACCCTGGAGGAGTCGGAGCATTCAGGGAGTTTTTTCCGGGGTTGGTCTGACTGTGATTCTGTTCAGTAATTGAAACCTGTGGCTTGTAATTATTAGAAAATTTTGCAATGGGGGAAATTACTCTCTTCGTGGTGATGACAGGTGCAATCTGCAGATTATTTTTCTCGATTACTATTATTATTTATCCTTTCGTTGCTCTCTGTTTGTTTGGGTTTGTAGTACCGACATAGAACCTGCTGTGATTCACGTCGACATCTGGATCTCCTTCCTGATCGCTCCTGTGACACGCATTCAATGAAAGCATGAAATCTACCAGAAATTAATCAAAATCTAAAACAGCCACTATGATCTTCCATAGACATTGATTAATTCATTCTAATTTTTTTCGTCCGGACACTAGTCCAAAACGTTTTATTTAGTGTTGCAAATTAGCAGCAAATATGAACAAGGGTAATTATCTGAAAACAGATAATCAAGACTTCCCCTTTCAGTATTTATAATCTAATGGCTGATCAGTGTAAACCAGTAGAGAGAAAATGTCAAACCATAGGGAGTCAAATATTAACTATTAGAGTAGAATATGAAATATATACGATAAACCTCTTCGAGTTGATTCATATGCACCAAATTTGGACTAAATCGGACCAACGGTTCTATGCCCCTTTCAGAGATAAAGCTCCCCGTAGTTGTGGAAGAATGAACCGACTATTCCCAAAATTCTGTTCTATTCTATTCTATGAGGTCTATGGGGGTACGGGGTTTAAAATTTGAAATGATCCATGGAATACTTTTTGACTTATCGTGTTAATTGATCTGCAGCTGGCGCGGAGATGACGATTCCATAATATCATCCACTTTTCTGGGATTTAATTTACATTTAAAGTACTGAAAAATCACTCATGTAAAGGAATTTTACCTTAAAAGGCTACTTAAGTACAGTAACACTAAGTTTTTGTACCCTTCTTCCCACCTCTGGTCTGATCATCACATGAATGCAATGTTCAAGTGCTGCAGGCAAACTCAGACTTCTGGGTTCTCAGTGCATTCATGTGTAATTCCCAAGTGGGTCATGAGTGCTAAGACATATTTCTCTCCATAAATCTGCTGCCACAATAAGAGACGACAGAATACAAAAGAACAGGTGGGGCAGTGAAGCAGAAAAGAGGAAATTGAGTGAGAAACTCCCTGACTCACTGTTTCAAATGTACACAGTCATGAGCCGAGACTGAAAACCACCTGTCATGCCTGTTGTATCACCATAAATGATGCAAAGAGGCAACAAAGCTGTTTAGCCCTGCCATGTCACGTCAATCAGAGGGACTCCTTGTGTGTACGCTTTGAGCGTCTGTGATGTGTGGGAGTGTGTGAGAGCGTGGGTGTATGTCTGGTAACATTTGAATCTCAGGTGCTGTGATCCGAGAGGGTTTTGTGGTTGAAGCAGAAAAGGTATGAAGCTGAATAATAGAGGGGGAGAATGGGAAATCACCTTGTCCACATACACACACACACACCCACACACACACACGCGCACACAGTGGGCTGAGGTCGGCCATCAAACACACCTCGTTAGGGAGAAGCTGGCCTCCTCCATTATTCATATGTACATGCTCACTTCGTGGCGCTTGCTCCCTCGCTTTGGCGGCGAGATGGACAGAGTTAAGCACAGGCAGATAGTAGAGGTAAAAGAGTGAGACATGTGGATTGAGGAAAGAGGGAGTGAGGCGAGGAGATGAAAATAGAGAAAGAGGGAGATGACTGGAGATAAAATGTGATACATGGGAAAGCGAGACTAAGTGAGCTATATTTACGGCGCTGTGAAAAAAGTCTTTGACCCCTCCGTTTTTATTTTTGGCATTCTTCTTTATTTTTATTGGTATCATATATTAAACTGGGTCGGATCTTCAAGCTAAATCTTGACATAAAAAAAAGCAATAAGAGTTAACTTAAAATACAAGCTTGAAATGCTAATTTTATTCAATAAGGTAAAAATAAATACAGAGAAGATCCAAAAGCAGCTGGGTGTGTCTGAAAAAGTATTTGCGCCCTTAGATCCAAAAACCACCAAATTGCATTTATATCTGGTTCTAGCTGGACTAGACACACTTATAATGTGATCAGTACAAACCTTGTTGTATCACATCTAGGAATTTCACGATTATTGTCAGAGAAATAATCACTGTTTCACGATTATTGACACTGTATCAGGAAAGAGTGTCAATGCTGTCTGGGGTATCATGTCAACTTTTACTTCCAGACATGTGCTTAAGTAGGCAGGCTAATGCACATTGCATCCAAACCAATCTGCCTTAAGATTAAAGCCAATTGCCTGAATTCTTTGAAGCTCTGCGATGTCACTATGTGTTTCTGACACCTTTCAATCAGGACTAGCATGAACCATTGCAGCAGTTTGTGCTACATAAGCTCTTCTGCTGGCTCAGGACAAAATGTTCCCCTGCTGCTTAATCTATCCACACACAGACAGGTGCCGTGGTGATCAGTAAATCAATCTTATTAACTTCAGCTGTCGATGGTTATAAAGATATGGCTGACAGATGTGTGTCCTGAGACTTAAATATTTCCCTTGCCATTCACATTGAATTTCATTGCAAATATAAAGGACAAGGGTTTCTGACTGAACTTTCTGACTGCAGGTTTTACAGATTAGTTATCATTTGCCAAAACCAACAAGTTGGTTATTTAGTAGATACCCAATTGGCCGCCCACTGACGACTTGATACGTACGTCTGGAGTTTCAGTAACCACTGGATTGTCATTTCCACGCATCAATGTGCTGCAGAATACGATTGACTTTATTAATCACTGTTGATCGCAAAACGATTAACAATTCGCAATTAGCGATTTGACATCGCTAATAGCGTCATTACTTGAAAGAACCATTTTCCGAAGCAGGAGGTCGGCACGTATGTATCACCAGGAGGACACTATGCCAAAATGTAAATAAATTCCGGAAGAGATGAATCTGATTCTGAGGAAGGTCAACAAAATACATCAGTCAGGTTGCGATCAAAAAGCTATTTCTGTAGCTCTGGGACTCCGCTGATCCACCCTGAGACACATTTTTTTTTACAAAAGGACAAGTCTTGTCACAAAGTTTTTGGCTTATCTTCCAAAATTTCAAAAAAGATCCAATGAAAACCTAAAATGAACCTTAGGATGTCTCTCGCCTCGATTTCTTCCAGAGCTCATGGTTCCACCCTTCCAAAGCAGAAATGGCATCCACGGAAGAGCGGTGAGGAGATAGCCCTGCTAACCCAGAAGAGCATTAAGACTTAAATACATTTTGCCTCAACGCACCTTCATAACCCTCAGACCTGTAGGGAGAATATTCTATCAACTGTTTTGAACACAGGGGTCCCGTTACATCTTGTGTAAAGCAGACACAGCGTTCCACAAAGAGAACATTAAGCCGACCGTTAACAAGGAGGTGGCAGTGAGATGTGGAGATGATTTGCTGCTAGAGGATGACTTTCTGACAGCTTTGGGTGTTTTCCTCTAAATCACTCCTGTCTCTCTCCCTCTCCCCTTGCCTCTCTGCAAGTGTTGCTGAGAATCCCACACGCCTGGCGCAGCTCCACACCTGATCACCAATTCACCTCCTGCTGGGGGTGTTTCTTCCCCGGCTCTGCTGGTACTCAACGTCAGATTATACAGTCACGTTACCTGGTAGTCATCGGTTCTATATCCCATCGGATCTCACCTTGTATTCTTCCCCAATGTGTTTTTGATTATTAACTAATCATGTTCTTTTTCCTTGTGCTCAGGAGTAATTCACAGGTTTCTAGCGCTGAAAACATCGGCCTCATTCAGTCCCTGTCACTATCATTTCTCATCATGACTCCTCATTGATCCTGGACGTGTGAATCTTTTGGTAACTTTACATTGGTGTCCGAGTCTGCTCCTGGGTCCAAATTACAACGGTGCATCACAGAGTTGTTGTAACTGAGGCAAACATGAATTCTGCTTATCTGATGCTAAATTCTGAAGGAAAATGTCAGGTCATCGGTTTGTGAGTTGGAGCTCACGTACAGGTGGGTCATTTAGTGAGACATTGAGCCCAAAAGGAAGAATAAGTCAACCTCTGAATGTTACTCAAAAGGAGTAACATTTAAGATTTGGAGTGGCACAGACCCTCCAAATACTGCTTACAGTTCTACACAGAGGACTGGTCCAAAATTACCCCTTCAGTGATGTCAGAGACTGATCTCACATTTTCACACAGTTGATTTGAGAATTAAATAACATTATTGTCTTATCAAATACAATTAACAATTAAAACTTAAAATATTTTGAGTTTTCTCAGCTTGCCTTTGTTTTATGCTCAATTCCCTTTGGAGATCCAACATGGTTTAGTATGAGATACACCCAAAAATGCCAGAAATCAGGAAGAGTTCCAATACTTTTCCACAGCGGTGTACCTCCGATGTCTTGTGACGCTTGTCAAACTTGATTCCAATTATCAATGATATGGAATTGATGAGGGAAAATGATGTAAATATAAATGTGTGATCAAGCCGATGACTGATGGAATTACTGACAATTATGAATGCAGTCGCGGCGCTGGCTCCATAGCAACTGTAAACACTGCCGGGAAAAGCCTTTTTAATTGAGACTCATCAAATTATGTTTTTCCAAGTGCTCTCTCTCTCCTCAACGTGTCACCTTTGCATTCATTCACTCTTCGATTCAGGCAACGGTGGTTCCCGGAAGCATTAGTCGCTCACATCAATCAAGGCTTCACACCTCGTCATGGCCGGTCTTTTGGCCTCGGTAAGAAGGGATAGTGGAATGAAAGGAGAGATGTAGGGGGTCTGGGTAAGTAACAAGCCAATGGACACCTTGGCAGCATGTGAGGAAAGAGCGGCCAGAAGTCACACAGCGCTATACATCACTCTGGAGATGGTTCTCCGTCTTCTGGGTTCAAATCTTTGTTCATAAAGAAACATCCATCATACGATGTGGTGCCGTGTGATGTCTCCTTACCTCGAGCTTTTCTCTGCGGAGTTAGTTACATGTTTGACTGAAAAATAAATGAGATGCAAAAAAAAAGGAAAAACCCCTCATTTACTCTGAAATGTATTTACTTGGCATAGCTTCACTTTCACTTGCTCTGTTTTGAGCTCTTGCGTTCCACCTCGACACTCTTCAAACTACACCCGACTCCCCTCCTCTGTTTGCCAAACAACAACAAAGTGTAGAAAGACTGAAAAGCTGAGTGATGTTAACATAAATGAAGTTCCCCGTTTCTTCTTGCAGGGAGACATTTAATAGCTGCTGTACTACATCGAAGATCTGAGAAGGAGTTCTCCTCGCAATCCCTCTCTCGCCGTCTTATTCCTGTCAGCACAGATGGACCAGGAGGGGGACAGAATTCCTGCCGTTGATTAGCATGTTTGAGTTATTTTAAAGCAGGCTGGATGAAGAGAGAAAATTCTCATAAAGTAAAAGAAACAGCGATATGGCCGCACTTTAAAGATACTGAAATTCCAAATATAATATGGATCAAGCTCCATATGATCAAAGAGTAAAATAAATCAAAGTCACTCTCATAATACAACTGAAAAACATATTTTGATACAACCTCCAAGCCAAATGTTCCATAGTCTCTTTTACGCCGAGCCATAGCAATCCATTGCAATCCATCGCAGCCTCTTCTCTTCGTCAATGATATTAATTTAGGCAAATGGTGACATAATTCCATTCCACATTTTAGATTTAAGGAAGCATGCTAGTGTTCTACAAGCAGGAGAGGAGTGAAATAAAACAGTGCATCATCTGCATCTAGAGTGATCTGCTATATTGTACTCTGCCTAGAGGGTAAGGAGCTGCTGGCGTTTTTGAAGGCATTTTCTTCGGTTAGTTTGCTACTAACTACTACTAGCTGCCAGTGGCGGACAGTAACTATAAGTAAATTTGCTCAGATACTAGACTTAAGTACAAATTTGAGGTAATTTCATCTTTAATTTACCATTTGTCATTTTTCTTAAACCTCTAGGTTCTTCTTAGCACATTTTTTATACCTTTCCTGTCCAGTGAGAGCTGTGTGTCTCATTATTTTTAAAAGTAAAAACTTATTTTGTTTTGTTTTTTAATGAAATAACAACAATATACAGTTTTATAAAATCATTTTGTGTTATTGGGATAAGGTCACAAAGCTGGAAACAGAAGGATTGTGTGAAAAGTTTACTTTTTAGGTTCAATATTTTTACATTTGTAATTAGTACTTCCACTAAGGTAAAGGATCTGAATGCTTCACTGCCACTGCTAATTGCTTTTCAAATCCCCTGGCGGTGGGTTACACACGTAATACATCATCAATACATTTTACATAAAGCAGATCATTTGAAATGTTTTCAATTATGCAAGAACAGGTAACTAAACATGAACAGTCAAAAACTAATACATGTTTACGAATACAAGCCGATTCAATTCACAATTCACAAATATGATGAAATGTGTGCGATCCAAAATAATTCTTAATTGCCAGGTTAACAAATAGGCATTGTTAAAACTAAAATAAAAATTAAAAAAGCTTAAGAAAATACCTACATATTCAAGTAAACTAATATGCACAAAAGAGCAAGGCATGACACATGGGAATAGAAAGGATTCTGAGATAAACTATAGATTTCTTCTCTCTTTTAATTCATTTGAACTATCTTTTTGAGGGATTTAAAATAACTATTGAAGCTAAGAATTAATAATGTGAAGGAGGAATTGCTTCTGTTCCATGTGTGAAAATGATATTTGTCAAATTTAATTATCAAATTGTCTTGCATTCAAGTTATCCATAAAATAATCAATGTCAATACATGTAAATATAGGAATGCCATAAATCTTTGGTGATAACCAGCTTTAGTTGTCCAACAAAAAGGAGCTAGAAAATGAAAACAAAACTGTGTCAGTTCAAATCAAAATCTGTTATGAAGAATATCACTATTTTTAACAGTGCTGCAAGGGTTGGCAGCTCAGTCAGAATGTTATTATAACAAATAATAAAAATGGTAAAAAAAAAAAAAAAGAATTCTGATTAAAAAATGTGAATGAACCAATTGTCTTTTACGTGATTCAATTTGCAGGCCTAATTAACACCTCATGCTAGGATACGACATCCGGTGGCAGCAGACTACAAGAGTGACTCATCAGTTAAAACCTATCACTGTATCTTTTATCTCCATCTCTATCGCCATCAGTCAGCGCCTTCTCTCCTTGCACAGGTTATCGCGAGCGAACAACCCCAGCAAAGGAGGAAGGGGGGGCCCAATCACTGTCTCCCCAGATTGGTGAAAAAAATAATCCAAAGGAAAAATCAGGAAGTGTTTTTCTGTCTTTTAACAGCATGAACCTTCTCAGTTGCAGCAGCCAAAGTATTATTAAAGGGGTTACACCTGGCCAAAAATGTGTACCAATATGTGGAAAAATAGGATAAAATGAAATTATAAATAAATAAATAAGTAAAACGACCTTCCATTTTAGTGTTTTGTAGAACTTTAGAAAATTAAACTCCCTCTCTGTCGTCATCAAACGCTAGAAGAAGATGACTTTATAAAATCATAGTGAAAATACGGCTAATCCATTATCAACTGAGAGAAATGACCCTTTGGTCATTATTTTAACGTTGTACCAGTATGGTTTGGAGATAAACGGTTAAGCACAGCGGTCGGACATATACCCACCTTTCACGAATGCTCAGTCTCAAATACCTGCGCCAATGTCTGAAGCATCTATTTGGGTCAGCTGTTCTCATCAGCTGACCACGTCTATCCAACATCACAGCAACACACCTTTACCTTTTTGAATAGGACTCACTCAACTCATGTACTTCCTCCATACCTCCACCCTACACCTCCCTATCTCTGCCCAGTCCTCGCAGATCCATGACTTCATCATTCATCAGTCTCAGAAGAGTCATCAGTCACCACCACCAGTATCAAGACTCCAAGGGGGGACCTGCTGCAGCTCAGGTAAGATACCATATGATCACAAACCGGGTATTTTTTCGTTTCAGCTTAACTTTATTTAGCCGAATGTGATGTTTTTCAAAACATATAATAATTTTTTTTTACGTCAGGGGACTCCGTGATAGACATAAAAAAGGCTGAATCAGCACTTTGATCCGGTCCACTCCGAAATTCGGGCGTGTTTCACTTCACTACACGACCAATCTTTCCAAGTCTTTCCAACTGTTTAGTTTGTGCACAGAAGCTGGAAATGGTGGGAGGAGCCTCATCGAGCTGTTATAGAGAAAAATAACCCCTTTTTGTGGATCCTCTTTTAAATTGAAGTTCTCCCACATGCTAAACCCAAACATCAAGTTTCAAAAAAATCCCTCCAGTATAGTTTTTTTTTTTGTGTAATCCTGCTAAAAGACAGAGATAAAAAACAAATAGACACCAGTTCATAACAAAACTTCCTCAGAAATGTAGGCTAATGGGATAAAGAGACTAATTACAGAGGGAAAGCCCCTGAAGTATGATTATTATATGAGAAGTGCTCAAACTTTAGGAATGGAAGTCTAGAATGCAACGTTCTAACTGTTTCCACATGAGAATTTCACCACGAATGGAAAGTTCCACATCATGTGATTCTAAGGGTTCGCACTTCGCCACGAATCAAACACGTATGGGAAGGTGCTACTAGTCCTACTTATTTCATAAAAACCTTTTCTACTTATCACCAGTATAGACTGTAAAATAATAGCTTCATGCTCTGCATGTCCAATGCCTGTTTTACTCTCAAAACGGCTGACACTAAAACCACCGGCATCTCCTCTCCTCTTTTGCTTACTCCCAAAAAATATCGAGCCCAATCTTCCTCCTCGTTTTTGGCTGCACTAGCCTCCTGTGATCATCGCCTCAAAAGAATGGCAGACTGTAACACTACTCAAGACCAGGAGGGATTGAGAGACCACCAACTCCACTAAACCTACGCATCTAGTCTGGGAATAGCTTTCCGGGGAGCCCCGATGGAGCTCTTCACCGGAGAGATGACAAGAGCCTACGTGAGCGGGGGAGTCTCCGTGTCCACTGAAATACCGTCTGCAACTTGGTCTTACTTGCAATTAAAGACTATTTACAGTAAGGGAGGATTGTTGCCAGCAGCTAAGGAGGCAGAGAAAGAGAGTGGGAGAGAGAGTGGGAGAGAGGGGGTGTGTGCAAA
Organism: Lophius piscatorius; assembly: GCA_009660295.1. Classification (NCBI taxonomy): domain Eukaryota; kingdom Metazoa; phylum Chordata; class Actinopteri; order Lophiiformes; family Lophiidae; genus Lophius; species Lophius piscatorius. The sequence continues at coordinate 38,707 of VRLP01000271.1, forward strand.
AGGGGAGGAGAATCCACCCCTCCCACCAACATAGACAAAAAAAACCTGAAGTTGAGAATAATTCCTTTGCAGTGAAGGCTTGATTCTCATTCTGTGTTTGTGTTCCTGATCCCGTATTGTCTATTCCAGTCACGTGATCCGACTGCCTTGCTGCGGGCGGACCGCGAAACAGCTGTGTGTGTGCGTGTGTGTGCATATATGCGTGCGTATGAGAGAAAAATTAATAGAAGGGTGGATGTGTGTAAAATACAGTATAAATCCCACCCAAACGAAAGATAAATCCTTGTCTGACCACATGCAAACAAAGACCTCTGATATATTTCTAATCTCAATAATGGCACACAGACCATCCAGGGTCTTCTTTCACCAGTACTTCCAGTTTGCCTTTGTGACCCTTTGGATTCCAATCTCATTAATATGATGGATTTTAGTACGTCTCAAGGTTGATAGTGTGAACAAAATTACTTTCAATTTGGCTAAAAACAGCAGTGATTTGTTTCCCCATTTCCTGAACTAACCCTCTGAAACTAGCATATAGTTGCACATATTGTTGCGAGGGAACACCCCAGTAGCTGCTTAGAGATGATTGGAGCTCATTCAGACACAGTGAGTCGGGTCGAGGCAGAAACTTGAGGAATGAAATCCTGCTTGTGGCCAGACATTCGCCTGAGGATCTCTGATTCCCATACAAAACACAAATCTTACAGCCACCACTGAACCGAATGGTAACATCTACTTTGTTATCCAGTCATGATGTCTAATATTTCAGGATACTGCTTTGGCTACCTCAGCGTCCGAAGAGTCAAACATGGGGTGGGAGCCATGAGGTTCTGGGTCCAATGTGAGCGCAGAAGGACTAGTGACTTTAGAGAGTTAGCAAAGGCTTCAGATAAAGGCAGGTGGGCTAAAGCGCTCTAAAAGTGTTTGGTTTAAGCTCTGTTAATTTCCACTACTAGTTCCTGCTTGATTTTTCATTTACGTTTTCTGTTTGGTTGTAACCGGCCAAATATTTTACAATGTGATATTAGCAATGCTTTAACCGAGAGCAGGAGGTTTATTAGGTATTATCTTTGTCAGAATTTATAATATAAAGCTAGGATTGAAGCACTTGAGCCAGAGCATGAGGAGTTTCTGTGCTCAATACCCTAAATACTGAATGTATGGTTTGGAATATAAAATTATACATATCTCGAAAGATAAAACTTTACACAACACAAAGAAAATAATTCCAGATTTTTTTTTATTGTCATAAAGTAGGAACATAGTTCACACTGAGCAATGAAATTCTTCTTTTGCAGTTTCCCTTCACACAAATTGTAAATATGATAGAAGAGAATAAAAATATAAACTAAAGCTAAAAGTATAAACGTATAAAATATATAAATATGTTCAAAAGAACAAAAGTATAAAGTGTATCCACACTAATCTTCTACATGTTGGGAGATAAAACATTAAAAACTCTTTTCATTAACTCGCATATATGATGTCATAACTCATGATGTCACATAAAGTTTAATTGATATACTTGATATACTTGATGATGTACTCTGTCAGATGTTTCCTGAACCACCATTAATCCATTTTAATGTGGAAAGGAAAATCGGTGCATGGCAACACTCAAAAAAACTTCAAAATCATACCAGTTACATTTGTCTCATTTCTAGTCCAAATATCTTATTATGTCTAATTGCGCTTCATATGAGATACAACTACTCAATAAGGGACATTTCGGTGAAATATAAAGACTTGTTTTTGCATCTTGAATATCTTTTTAAGTGAAAGTATCTTGAAAATATCTCACAGGCTCAATGTAAGTATTTCCAGATAAATTCTAGAAATATTTTTTCTTTAACTTCTTAAATACCACAAAAAAAATGCTTACATAAAATGCCTCAATATCGCTGTCTAATCTTATTTCAAGAACAGGATGGTCTATTTGTAATCTGGAACAGTTTCTCTCCTATACAATTTAGAAGAAGTTAAATGCACCTGAAATAAAAAAGTTACTTTTCAGGGAAAAACACTCATTTTTGGAGAATAACTGGCTTATTCTGGGAAAACAGCACTTCTCAATTTTAGTCAAATATAATTCAGTTCAAAATCAGATTTCCCACCTATTTTCAAGATCTCCTGGATCTAAGTATCTTATACTTACAACTTATTTCAAGAAGTTTTACCGAGCACATTTTTGCGTGTTCTATTGGCAGATTTTCTTTTTCCTTATTACAAGCTGGAAATACCTTGTTGTCAGTATTTTAAATTTATTCATGAAGGGATATGTTTTCTAGTGGTTACAAATTTGACACAGATGAAGACATGTATTGATCTCAGAATGAGCTAAACATCCTTTTTTTCAGTAATTGTAGAATCTCTACTCTGATCTGAAGGCTAGAACGTTCCAGCTGCAAAGTGTTTCATATCAGAAGAACATGAGACGGGTTCACACAGCATAAGACATTTGCACTGGAAATGTTAACTACCCAATGCCCGGACATCATCTGAATTTCCATAACTGCAACTCAGCCACATTAGAACTTTCACTGGTTAGCCCTTGTTCATATTCTCCCGCCTCAGAGGCAAAGAGACCGGGCCATCAGGTTGGATTCAACAGAGAGACTTCATCCCACAATAGTTTCCCACCAGAAAACATGAAATACTTTCATGCTTCATGCTAGCTATAGGAACTATTGCCTTTTTGCATGTGTAGTACGACCTCCACATGTAGCTGTACCATAAATATTACTGCTAACATGTGCAATCCATTGCTTTAAATGCTGCACTAAAATAAGCACTAGCAGTAGAATTACTGAGTTGAAGATATTCTGGGGAATCTAGTACTTCCCTTAATGACAAAACAGCATATGCAACCCTGAACGCCACTGTCAGGTGATGCTGGGTCTGTGTTCTATCAATGATTATAGCCGTCCTTTCACTGTGAAACCCTTGACTTAAAATGTAGATTGAGAGGCAGCAACAAGAGGCAGACCTGGCAGACACTCACTCCACTCGTTGACAGATGACAGCATTTCCATGTTTTGGTCATGGTGGTCTGGCACACGACGCTGCCTCGTGCTGACTCAACTCCCGTTTCTCTCGTGAGCTTCTTCAGCGCCTGAGCTGTTCAGGTGAGCTTGGGACAAACACCAAAGATTAAATTATGTGGAAAAACATATTAAATAGTTATCATCCCGTCTGCAACCAGACGCACACATGCGGACGCACATACGTGTTCAGGAGCCCTGTCCACGAAGAGAAGCAAAGTGGAAAGGATACAAAAACATTGAAGATCCTGCAAGATCAATCTGATTGCAACACGTTTTGAAGATTAGTTTGGGGCTGTATCATTTTCAACTTGTATTGTTTCAATATGGATAATTGTTTTGATATGATGAAAAATGCTCAAAATAGGATTAAATCCACTTCCCTGCATAATTTTCGAGGAAAATCCTTCACTTCTTCCACAGACCAACAAACTGCACACCACATATGATTAGGAAATACATCACAAGTCTGGCAAAACAAAAGCTTCCATCTGTTCTGCGGGGAGACACACAATTAGCTCGACTTAACAGAGGGATTGCGAGAACGATGATATAAATGTGGTTGTTTTGGGAAGCCTGGCTGCCGTCGATTCATGTCTATCTGATAGACGTTCAAGTTTAGAGAGCCACCCACACATCCCTGAGACGCTCTCAGTTGTTACAACCGAGGGATATAGAAAAAAATAGAAGAAAGAGAGAGGGGAGGGTAAGAACTGTGTGCTGTCTGTCGCAGAGGGGAGCTTTTCCTGACTCTGGCTCCTCATTGGAAGGACTGGGGTTAACCCACACATTCTTAGCAGCCAGCATCAATGAGGCTTCGCATGGATTGTGAATCAATCCACACATCCAAGAGCATCTGTGGTCCATGCATGGAGAGCTGCAGTATCATAATACCATACGGTGCGACTGAAAGTTTTCTGCTGGGCTCTCTCTCTCTGCATGTGATCGTAGGATGTATACATACTATATTTGTTGATGAGAGCTTTTTCCTTCCAGAGCTCAGTATTAGTTCACGAAAACCCATGCAAAGGCATATCCTGCGCATGCTTCGGCCTGTTTGTACAGCCGGTTGACTGTCAGGAATTTACAAAAACTCTGCAATCACGACTGCAAATGCAAAAAATTCATATTTTAGCTTAAGTGAATGTGCAGCATAGTGCACATAACTCAAGGCAAGCCCAGGGAAGGAAACCCAAGACAATTAAAACTCAACAGGAAGAAGCACCGAGACCTCGAGACATGCACAGGCACGCACACACAGGTAGACAGAGGTAAAATAAAAAATAAACATGCATCACAATAGGCTGAGCACAGCGTGAGAGGCTTTCATCCATTCCTAACAAAGGTCACGTTTTCAGTGTGACTTCTTCGATAAGTGACAGCATGTTCATCCTAATTATCTTGATTCAAGTTCCCACTTCTTTTTCAAACAAATGCATCCATAATTTGCCCACACTCACACACACACACGCCCGTGCACACGCACGCACACACACCGACCCTGGTCTTAGTCTAAACAGAGATGTCCCCTGGGCTCTGTCACCTGTCTAGAAGGATGTGGGGCCAAGTGATGGAGGAGGGTGAGCCAAGGTCTCATCTTCTCCCTGGTGGCTGGATGCAGGAGTGAACCGCTGACCTTTGACCCTCACAGGAAGGGAGATTGAGCACTGCTCGAAAACCTATTAGCATTCTGCTCACACTGGTCGAATACCACAGCAGACTAACGACATAAGCCCTGAGAATGTATAAGACTGAGATGTGGCTATAGAGGTTCTCCGGTTATAAGAAAGATCCAGTCAACCTGAATATTTGGAGCAGCATAGCAGGGGAGCTATGGCTGTCAAAATACATCATCTCACAAAAACACAGCACAGTCTTTGTACCCATGTGTAATCCTGCCATGATTATATTCTTAAAAGGCTAGAGATCAAGTGAAACAGGGAAAATGTAATGCCATGTGCAGTGTCCCACTGATTTTTCTTTTTCTCTTGCACCTTTAGTTCTTTGTTTTTTCCTGACAGTGCAAGCAGTGATACAGCACATATACACACAAATGCATAGAAATATACAAATAAGCCTCTTGCTTGTTTCTCAGTGCAGGAATCGTCAACACTGCACAGACAGATCAAACTGGCAATCTGTCACTATGCTGGGTACACAGTTGGGGATTCAGGTGACTGATGACACGTAGAGCAGTGGGTCCACTCTGACGTGGCGTGAGCAAAGATGCACTGTTTAAAAAAGGATGGGTATACTCTGCAGTAAAAAAAACAACTACTTTGAATGAATCATGGTACTTCCACACAATTTAATTGGTTTCTTTGGTCTGTTGTTGGCCTAACTTAATGTTCTTTGGCAATAGCATTTATTAGGGGTGATTCAACTTAATCACCTGGATTAGGTCCAGCTTTATTCAACATGGTTGGTCCGACAAATTTTGCAGCAGTAAATGGAGTTAATCTAACCTAAATAAGTTGAATTGAACCCCCCCTCCAAAAAAAATTGCTTAGAGCTGAAGGAACCCCTTTTGACCTTAAAGGCAATATTTTTCGATGATTGAATTACATTTACAAAAAGAATACCTGCTCAGTGCAATCAGTGTAAATATAAAAATACATTTAATGTGGTGGATACTTATTAATAAAAAAACACTGACTAACAGAATTGATCGCATCAGTTCATGGAGGTGGGAGAAACGTGACATGAGACGGTTTATCCTCCTCTGCACCCCTGAGTGTGTCTATCTGATGCAGTATTTACCGTACTGCTCGGATTTGTAAGCGATGCTGGATCTCAGCACCATGGACAGAGCTCAGGCGCGAGGAGGAGAGGAGGAGGATTGGAAAACGAGACAGCGGGTGGTTGTGCTGTTGTTGGTGGTGGTGGGGGTTTCCCTGGCATATTTTACGAGAGGGTCCACATAGTGATTCCTCCACATTACACACTCCTCCACACTGGCATTCCATCCATAGGAAGGAATACCGTTATGAGTGAAATCAAGGCTTCCATGAAATATTGATCGAGAGAGGGAGAGAGAGATAGAAAGTGAGGAGAGAAGAGGTAGGGAGGGAGGGGGTATTCCTCTGGACAGCCTTTATCATCCATCCACCCCACCATCACTCTCCCTCCCCTCCTCCCTCTTCACATCCACCAAGAAGATTTAATTTACTTTCATGACAACAACAGCTGGATTCGCCTGGCGTCATGTTTGATGATCGGAAACATGACGAAGCAATAGCCCACACAAAAACACACGCACACACACACACAGATGGAAAAACGAAGGCCGATCTAACATCATCCGCCGCCTCAGAGGTGCATGTTGCATCCAGGCACATAAACGCGTCCAATATTGGTGGTGAGCGCAAGACGCGCCGTCATCGCGCTGCATTTAGAGGAATGTCAGGATTTACCGACTCATGTAAAACCCCGACAAGCCGGCACTGTCATTCACAAATTAAGCCATATCTTTTCACCACTGTTCTCACATCACCCAGGCCGAGGATGCGCTCATCACCACATCCACCTTCAGCAGCTGTCGTGAGCAACACTTTGAAAATCGCTGCAGTCAGCTCGGTGTCAGGAATACAATCTATAGCCCGGGCATCTCTTAGCAGCCACACATCACACGGTCAGCTGTAATTTTCAGCTCTGACAAGCAGCTCGGGACATGAATTATTCAACACGCATAAACTGAGCTCTTCTTCTCCAGCTCAGCAAGACAGGAGCGGACCCAAACCGGCGCAGACCGCACATTTACCGCAAACAAGCTGGATCTCATGGTAGCAAGTATTTTAGAGGAATAGCAGGAGCAGGAAGGAGTCATTATTCAAATCAGTTCAAGATCCAGCCTGAGACCGACCGAGAGCTGCTGCCGCCGCCGCGCAAAAACCAGCTGACATGTATGAAGATCCGGGCGCAGAGCCGGTGGGAATGGAATCACGGAAATGCGAGCAAAATGTGCAGGGAAGCGACGGGTATCCGTGTATTTACCTGTCAGGACTCCGACCCGGATTTGGTGGTCGTGGTTCGTTAAAATCATCCCGTCTGACGCCATGTTCAGCAGCGCTGTCGCCCGCACCGAGAACTCACGGCAGGGCCCAGAGCCGATCGCATCGATCGTACTGGGGAGAAGGAGGGGGGGGAGGGGGGAGAGATCGAGGAGGAGGAGGTGGAGGAGGAGGGCTGGGATACAAGCAGAAAAGAAAATAGCCAGACAAGAAGAGTAGAAAGCCGAGCGAGCACCGAGACACCTCCTGATAAGCGAGCAGGATGCGGGGGCCGTTTAAAGCGCGCAATACTCAGCTGGTCGTGTGCCACCGTAGTAATGTCCCATGTCAAGTCTGAGGGAGACAACCATTCATTTCTTCAGAGTGCTTTTAGGGGAGACTAACCTGCAGTCATTTTTCTCATGTCATGTAGTTTGATGCCATTTGAGAAGCTGCACATGTAGAGTCCCTCATACCAGAGCCGGACCAAGCCTTTTGAGCGTCCCAAGCAGAATGTCCTTCAGAGGGCCCCCAACTCCCACCCACATTTCCCATCCTACTAATGCCAGCCTGGCATGTTTTTACACTCCTATGATTTTAAATCCTACACTCAAAAAATATTTTAAATGAGCACATGCTGAAAACTGCTGGATTAAAAACAACATGGATTAATTTGGTGACCCATTGCTGGGTCTAAAAGGGACAGACCCAGTCCCGGGTGTTTGGGTTACGCGTTTGACCTATCATGTTGGGTTATGTTTTCTACCAATAATAAGGGGAGAGTGACTGTTTTTGAGTTAATACATCCCATTGCACTCATTTGTTCTTAAAAGAAAGAATAACCCAAGGGATTTAATATTCCAACCTAGTTTATTGGGGTTTATTCACATTGAGCTCCATCGGAAGTTTAGTAAGAAAGACTATCCTCTTACCCCACTATTAACCTCACCTTTCTCACATGCTCTCATAATTACCTGCTCCACTTTCTGGACCATCAATTGATATCAGCTGCGCTAAATCAGGTACCCTCATTCATCCAATCACGATGTCACAACTGCATGATTAGCCCACCACCATCAGCCGCTGTCTTTGAATGTCTCTCTCCGTTCATCTAGTACTTGCTTGCTGCTGGTTCACACGCCCTCCATCCCCCATCTCTCCTACGGATTATTTATCATACATTGTCAGTTGTAATAAACCATTCATCTTTTTATTCATTCTTTGTTGTATCTGATTGAACTTACTTATTTGGATGAGGTCCAACAGGATAGAATAAGGTTGATTCAAGTTACTCTCTCAGATTAGTTCCAACTTACTTTAGAAGGGGGAAATAGAAATACGTTTCTTGAATTAGGTTTAAATCTGTTCGGTTTTATTCACCTTCGTTATTTGGATTAGGCTCAACTTTATTTGATAGGATTCGTCCAACCAAGCAATATTAATTATGCTATCTTAATCTGTAATTAATATATATAACATAATATAACATAATGTTTCTGACATTATTATCCCGTTTAATTTGATGAATAGTTTGTATTTTTTTGCAGCAAAAACGTGTGTATGCACCTATTATAAAAGCAAAAAAGTCAGTTAAATACACCACTTTGTGTTTTACGGTAATTTAAATTTTAACTTTATGCTCTTTTACTACTTCTATTTTTCCATTTTTAACTGTTGTTTCCACAATAATTTTTACAGTGCACATTTGGCCAATAACTGTATGAATAACAGCTCCACTCCTGTAGGGGGCTTTACATCAGGCCTCAAAAAAAACCCTCCCCTGTCTGTAAATTTCCCTCTCCAACAGATGCACCTCCAGCTTTTAGAGATTTAAAGGCAGTCATTCTCCGAAACGACAGCCCCCCAGAGATAAGTCGACTACAGAGGCCCGAGAGAAGTTCACAGGCTGACCTGTAACGATGCCACTACATCCCCGGGCAAAAGAAGCAGCGCTTCTATTCATAGACTGGCTGCACGCTTCCATGGTGTGTAATTTATCTTGTTTATTCGCATGGAAGAAAATGCCCATCCTCCAGCTTCTGTTGGGAATCTATCAATATACATAATTCATTGACGCACGTGTATGAGCATAGCAAGAAATGGGGCAACTCTCCTCGCTTCAGTAGCGTTACCGTGTCTTTGTGACCTAACGAATGACCTAACCGGAAGGAGTGACACAATTTCAACACTTTATATAGTAACTAAGTCCCCGTTCCATCGTGTGAAAATAAGCAACAGAAAGTGTCGGCCATGTATTTGAAAGAGAGCCTCAAAGCTTATCTGATGTTTATACCTGAGCATATTTTTCTTCTGTTAAGATCCAGTACAATCGTTTTATGTGCTACTGCTCAGACGTTGGACAATCATGCGCCTCTTCATGGATTTCTAATTGAAACTCTGAGAAGGAAGTAACTCAAGATTCCATTGGGGATGCAGATTCTTACTTTTTTGCTCATTAGCTGCCACGCAACAGTTTAGCCTAGTTAGCTAACTAATATTGGCTGTTCCTCAACAGACTTGGGTTGAACCGAGGTCCGAAGTCTGTCTGCAAAAGATCTATAACTCATATCTTCACCCGACAACGAAATGAAAAATACCTTTAAATGAACGTAAAAGTCACGGAAAGTATGTTCACATGATAAAATGTATTTAATTTGATATTGGGCAATAATGTTGGCCAAACTTTACAAACTGGGGTTGGTTTTATATAATCTATTAGGATTTATTCAGTTTAGTTACCTGAATTGGGTTCAATCTAAGTAATAATTAGGCATGATTCATGTTAGTAACTTAGATTAGTGTCAACTTACTTTATTACAGTTGATTTGACTTAATCACTTGGAATAGGTTCAACTTTATTTATTAGGGTCGGTCCAACTCATTTTTGCACAAGTGAAATTAAGTTTAATTTATCTCACAAAGATCAATTGGGTATGCCAACAGAAACATGGAGAATGAATGTAATAGTCAGCCTTTTTTGAGCGCACAGTTTATCCATCTGTGTTCAATAGGAAATCTCACTCTCAGCCACTATACTACCTACTACTACCTACTTGTAGCCCAGACTGTCTCCAAAACACAGTACTACAAAACTGGAAAATTAGAAAAAAAGACAACAGATATCAGTGGAACCTCCATTAGCTGCATAAAATGGAGTAACTTTTATAATTCAATAAAAATAAAAAAAATAAAAATACTTCAACAATTCTCAGGGGTGCAAACATTAATGGAAATCAATAACATGCAAATCGAAGAAAAGAAAAAAATGTATGTAGAATTTCATGATTAAAAAAAAAACGCTCGCTCACGTAAACATTGACAAACTATCCAGGCATCCACAAAATACATTCTGCATTTACACAAATACATACAGAAGAAAATATTTCAATAGACGACCAAGGTTTTTATTCTACGATAAGTGTACTTGTTTTTTGGTTCAACTTGTTTACAGCTGGGCGCTGAAGAGTGTCATGACCTCCTGTTGGTAAATGTTTGGCACACCCTATGGAATTTGCTCAGGGATGTGAAAGAACTCTGAAATGCATGTAAATTGGATGAATCACTCATTTTTCGTTCTTTGCATCTGTTTGGCGTGTTGATTTTCGACTATAAATCCCGAATTACAGAAATAAACTAAATTTAATCGAAAGGGAATGGAACTATGGAAACATGGAAATATGCAAGTTTTTAAGCCCTAAGCATAAAAGACTAGTAAAAGCAGGAAACAGCCAACCCATTACCATTCACCTGTAAGTAAAAAAATTCTCCTCGCACCCTTAAAGCTCATAAAATATCATGTTGTACTGAAGGTCATTAATCACTGCAAAAAGGATTAAAGGAATAATCTTTAGTTGAACTAGTAGTGTTGTCCATCCATCCATTTTCTGCGTATCCCGGGCCAGGTGGCGGTGGCAGCAGGCTAAGAAAGGTTTTCCAGTTGCCCTCTCTCCAACTCATCCTGTTGGATCACAAGGTATTCTGGTTCTACTCAAGGGACTCCTCCCAGTTGATTGTGCCAGGAAAACCTCCAAGGCGAGGCGTCCTGGAAGCCTCCCTATCAGATGCCTGAACTCACCTGTCTAAGAGGGATCTGAAGGGCCTTATGAATAGGCATCAGAGAAGCTGCGACACATCGCCCGGGATAAGTAGACGGAGCCTTCTGGAACCAGACCTGAGAAGGGAGCACATCGGCAAGCCTTTGTCTTAGATTAGGATTCATGGAGCCAGCAGGGGATGGCGCATCCTGCAGGGATGGGTGCTGGATGCAGGACAGTACAGATAGTAGACGATGGAGGGCACTTCCGTTATCACTGACTGGTGATAGCAGTAAAAATAAAAAGTCTTTACTCTCCTTGGCTCTTCTATCGTCAGGATTTATAACCACACCCAGCAGTGATGTCATGGTTTACTTAAACATCCTCTACCGTCAGCTCTTTAACAGTCGCTAAAGAAAAACAAAATACATGCATTTGTAAAGGTAAACCAGTCTTAAAAATGTCTTTGGAAAGAAACCATCGTCCTGGATGTAAACGTGTAGGAAATGTTGCTTGTTGTAGCATGACACCACAAGAGCATCCCCATCTGTAAGTCTGCCGGTGATGGAGAGGACCCAGTGCTAAGCAGGCCTTGCAAATGGTGAGAACCGGCATGCATGGAGTTGCTGTGCATGCATGCGAGCATTTGCATATGCATGCTGAGTTGCACATGTTCATGCAATGTAAACAGACACGTTCACATATACATACTGACTTCAGGGTCCAGAGCTGCCAGCCCCTCCTGGAAGACTGGAATTCCCTCGCTGGTGCAGCGAAGGAGAGCCGAGGAAAGAAGATAGTTTATTGAGGGGGGAGGGAGGCATGGGGTTGAAGACATCAGGGACCCCATCTGGTGTGCAGAGGACTCTGAGGGTGCGTATACTTGTACACAAGTGCGCATTATAATGACAGTGTAATTACCTCATCGCCGGTCGAGCTTCTAGCTGTTCATGGGTTGGTGATGAGCAAGAAAGGGCCATCGCTCTCCCCTTTCCCCTCACAATCCATCATAATAATAAGGGGAGCCCCAGCAGACAGAGGGAGCTGCAAACATATGCTTCCGCGTCCTCTTGGCGAACCACAGGAAAGCTCCTCATTTTCCCGTAAGGCTGCAGAAGCAGACAGTAGAGGGTAGATCCTCCGCCAAATCACAACGGAAGCCAAAGTGGCCAACCATCACATATCAATATAAACACATGGAGCATAAGTTACTTCATTCTGTCTCATGACATTCCTTCATTTCCCCAAACTTGTAAAGAGGCAGAAAAAGGGTGCATATCTCTCTCTTGTTATAAAGCATGCAGGACATGGTTTCAAAAAAATCCATAAAGATAAACTTCCACCCCGGTGATCCCAATCCTACCGCCATTCCTGAAAAGAAAACACTGGGCCAAATTGTTAAATGCATGATAAAGCAAGCAGCTGCACATTTTACAGCGTTCCACTCTGCTGAGCATCTCCTGGTTCCAACTCTGGACCCCCGCGTTTTATACGTGTCAGATATTTCATTCAAGTATAAGATGCATCTGATCCGTTGTTAGGAGGAGAGTTCATAAGCAGCGTCGGTTGTAAATGAACAACAGCCGTCTTCCACATGTAGTGCCAAAACAGTGGTGAGAGATTTTTTCGGTTACTATTTTTTATGACCCATTTTCACCAATAGTTATGAACTTACTATATACTTATATATACAATAACATTGTAACGTAACTCCATAATAATTTATATTAAAAGGGATTGCCAAATTTCAGTGTTAAATTGAAATGTTAAATTTAAATATTAAATTTGAATCTAAATGTTAAATCTAAATATTAAATTTGAATCTAAATGTTAAATCTAAATATTAAATTTGAATCTAAATGTTAAATATAAATAAGCGTCATGAAATCAAATATTTTGCTGAATTCACACTGTTGTTCAACAGAAGCATCGAAATAAGGCTGGGAATTATGGAAGGACCATTTGGGTGGCGAATCAGAATTTCAGCAAATACACTTAAAATCTCTTGTTCAAATGCAAAACAAATTGATACCTATTTATACCTCCACAATGTCTGAAGGATGGATGCAGAGATGGATGTTAAAGCTGATTTTTATTAATACTTATAATAGCATTGGCAAAACAGTATGAGCAGCCGACAAGAGTAGTAGGGAATAGCTAATTCAGTTTGCAACAAAGAGGGCTGGAATGACTGCTGCACCACTAAGGCTTCATTTAAACACTGCTGTCCATGCATAACTGAACGGTAGAGTTGTTTTAATCACTCAATTTAATGTTCTTTTTTTGCGAGGTATAAAAAGACATACTAGTGTGTCTGCTTCATTTCATGTCTTCGGACAATAAGAGGCACTTATTTGTGTGAGACACAATCGTAGCGGGTAATTAATGTAATCAGTGAACTGTTTTTTTTAAACATACAGACAGATATTGCAGGTTTTCCACTGCCTTCGGGCAGTTCCACCCCGCTTTATTCTTTGATAATAGTTCTTCTGCTGATGGTTTTGTGATACACATTCAGATTTTATCATTCATATTTCTTCTTTTATTTGTGCATTGAGATTCATATTTCATTTTTAGATTTAGATTGACATTAAGCTTTAACATTTCGAATCACACGTTGAGGATTTGATTCGATATTGAGATTCATATTTTCATATTTATATATATATATAATTCGATTTGAAGTTTAACTTTAACGATTAACATTCATAGATTTTAATTTTACATAGATTAAAAATGTTTAACATTTATAATTCACATTTATATTTAGGTTATTAAAAACATTTCAAATTAGATTTGATATTTCAACATTTTACATTTGTAGTTGGGCTTTAGCTTTAGCCTTTCATATCGAGATTAGATTTGAAATTTCCATGTATATTTCAAACATTTATTTCACATTGAGATTCGACATTTACATACATATTCTCTAACATTAACATGTCACATTTAGATTTATGTTTGACATTAAATACATATTCTTTAACGTTAACATGTCACATTTAGATTTGACATTTAAATACATATTTTCAATTTTCATTTTAGATTTGAAAATTTGATTTCAATTTGACATTTAGCTTTAATATTTAGATTGAGATTAAACATGTGGGTTTAAAATGTAACACACACGCACACACACACACACACACACACAGACATACATACATACATACATACATACATACATACATACATATACATATATACATATACACATATACATATACATATATACATATATATATATATATATATATACACACACACAGGTATATATATATGTATATATATATAGTTTGTAGCTAAATGTGGCAGTACATGGGTTCCTCTTATCTACAGTGTGATGACAGTGAACAAATAAGACTTGCGACTCCTTTAACCAATTGTATGTGTTCTTGGAAACGTGCCCCGCGCTTGATGGCAGCTTGCTCTTTAATTAAAAAGGGAAAAAAGTCAAGAAAGGGTAACTCACCCTGAGGCTTATTCAACATTATCCCATGATGCCTCATCCAGAATACCTGACTAAATCCGGCCTCGGCTGAAGAGCGAGGAGGAAAAAAAACAATTATCCATCTGCGAATGAGCAGCAGACACTTAATTCAGGACTACTGGGGACAAAGAACCTTATTTAGAGAGAGACGGTGATTAGGCTACGGCACTGTGAGGATGTTGGGAAGGGTCGGGTTGAGGTGCACCCCATGTCATCCAAGGAAAAAGAAAAATGTAGGGATGGAGATGAAGAGAGAGAAGAGAAGAAAGAAAAGAATGAGATAACAGACATGAAACTGAAAGGAGCGTTTGCGTGTGTGTGTCTGTATATGTGTGTGTGGCAGCATTCTGATGAGCGCAGGATCTCTGCCGACTCCCTCCACCATTACAGAAGCTCAGAACATCGCCCTAGGGCTTTGGAATCAAACCCATTACATCTGATACTGGAATTCTCGCTGCTCAGAAGTAATGCAACGTGGATTCGCCTTCTCTAAAGCTGGCCAGTGTCGCATAGCATCGCTGCGCAAAGAGCTGCACCACAAGGAAAAAGAGGACAGGGGGGGGCGGGACTGAAGGCCTCAAAATCTGAGAGGGATACTGGAGAGGGAGGCTTGCTGCAGCTGGAGGGGTCATTTCATATTTCATTTTGTTATTATATTGAAAGAACGGCTGGATGTCTGTAATAACTCGCGGGATATATGGGGCAGTGTACACATAAAGGCTCTATGTATATGTTTATACAGGGGGGCTTGTAGGCCATTTGCATAATTAACAGACTGGCATTTGAAAAGCAGGATGTCAGCACAAACAACCTTGGACATCAAAACTACCCCAGGTCATTTTTTTTTCAGCCGTGTAATTGGCTCTTAATGCAGAGGAGTTAAACATAGAGATTTTCTGCCCCTAAAGCAAAAAAAAAAAATCTCCTCTTGTTAATGGGCTCAGCACTCCCAGATTCCTGTCGGTGATTATCCGGCAGCACAGGCTTTTGGAAGTTTTAGGAAATGGGCTCGATATCAACAACATCTATATAGACCTGAAAACTAAATGATTAAAGATGTCCTTCATGTAAAAATTCAGATTTGACTTCATATGACGTCATGATTCCAGCTAAGGACTGAAATCTCATTTTGTGCAGCCTTTTTTTTTTTTGACTGCACTTCTCTTTAGCAGAAGGAAGGCACCACATCCATCCATCTGAGCCTCTCAGCCCATTCGTAGAGACACGTCTGATGTAATGTTTGTGTAAGCAGCCATACTCTCTCTCTGTGGCTACAGAGCGGGCTCGGCGCATCATGTCTACACCACGTCCCGAACACAAATCACTCCACGGCTGCATGCAGTCGCAGGTAAATCACCAGCATATAGAACCTGACAGCTCACGCACAACCAGCAAGGGGTTTCTTTCATTTTTGCAATAGCGGAACATTTTTCTGGCACTAAAAAAAGTGCTTTTGGAGATGATATTTGGGAAAATCGTTAAGAATAAAAGTCTTTAATAACTTGTATGCAACCAATCTTTGAATAAAAATCCTTTTATAGGACTATTTGAATAATTTCTCTCATTTGCTTGATTTAATTTAATTTCAAACTATGCAACCAGAATTCATACATTATTTATGAGTTTCATATCCATATTCAGGCAACAGACACAATCACACGTCACTTATATGCAATTTTATTTTATTTCTTCATAAAAAACTGGTCAATTATTTAGTTTAAATATGAGATTCCGTCACTATGAATTTATCCAGCATATTTCAAATGATCTGCTTGCTGTTCAAAGTTTAAAAGTCATATATGAAAGAAAAACTGTTTTAAAATCCGATGTAGGGACCACTGCACACTTCTCAGAGACTAAAACAGCAACTATGAAATATGAGTAATTCAGAAAGGATGGACATTCTTAATAAAATAATAATAAAAACAATAATAATAATAATAATAACCGTTATTAAAAATTTATAAATAGTTTGTCTAACAAGAACATGCCTTCACAAATAAAATTTAAATAATAAAACAAAAAAAGGAACAATTTTAATTAATTTGTCGGTTGTGTTTTTTCTGTACATACTTATTTGTGCTGTTGTGTAAAACTGTTATTTCTCTTGGGGATTATAAAGGGTTATCTTATCTAACCAAACTGGCGTTACCAAAAACAAAAACAAAACAGAAACAGTATACACTGCTCTGAAATGTCATTTTATTGGCACTCATATCTTCACAAATGCTACATTCTCCATGTCACCAAAAACAATTGTCTTTCATGAAAATGATAAAATATAAAGATACAGTGACCCAACCCACTGGCTAATTTTATACCTACTATATTTAGAGACTTAAACAGTATATAAAAAATGTATTTGTTCAATCTTTTTTCTTGAGTTGGTTTGTGTAATATAGAAAAACATGTTTTTATAAATAGAAGTAAAGAGTAGTTTATGGTCATTTAAGGTTTAGGCCATTAAAAAAGAGTCACTCCTCTTGGAGTGGAGCTTCATTTTTGGATGCATCTCTGCCCTCAGATGCACAGGAATTGTCCCAGACACTTGTGGCTCAATCTTGTCATCAGATCTGAAATGCAAGTCAGGAACAGAACAGAAAAAAAAGAACAGAGGGAAATAAACACCCTCTGGCACCTGTCCTTCCAAGCTGCTCTAAAGAAAGAACTCTGGGATCTTTTTACGGATGCCACTTAGCATTTAAGATGTAATCTCCCATCCACACACCTATTAACCTTTAACAGCAGAGAAGTTGGAATGACTTTCAAGCTCCAGTCGGTCCAGTGCAGGATAATGACTGTGGTGAGTTCAGGTAATGTGGTTAGTGCGCTACTGGGGCCCAGCTGTCAACTCCGTGGCAGAGTTAGAGGTTGGGGGAGGGGAGTGGGGAAACTTGGTGGAGGCTGAGGGAAAGAGAAAGTTGGACCTGACAGGACCTGGGAGCAGAGTCAGCGTCTTGAGATCAGCGGCGTAGCCTGAGGGGCGAGGACATATTTCTGCAGAGAGTTCTCTCCCACAGCCTCAAGATCACATGCACATTAACTCACACTATCCTGCATGTATGATTGTGCACAAATATCCATCCTCATGTGCCTGGGGTGAATTCCTTTCCAATCCGTGTTCCTCCTTTGCTGACAGTTCAGAACTGTGGGAAAAGTACCGGACGCCCTCCTGGTTTTCTTTTCTTTTTGTATCTCTGAATAATTATGTCATATCTTCGACCAAATTTGACACTAAACAAGGCGAATTGTTTATTTTAAATTCTATACAAATGTAAGTTTTGTTGTTTTTGAACAATAGGTTATCGGATGCTAACTGGGCCTGTGCTAAAAAGTATTTACCCCTTGAGAAACTATATTGAAAAACTAACAAAACTGCATTAATAACCAGAGCTGATCATTACCAGTTCAGTTCATCACATCATCACTTTAACATACCTTTTTTCACAGGCAGATCGTTGGTGTGACAGTCTCAACAGTATCACACTATGCCAAAATGGAAAAAAAAAATCAAGTAAAGCTGAGGAAGAGGTCGATTGAAATCCACCCATCTGAGAAGGTCACAAAGCTCTTTCGGCTCTGGGACTCCACAGATACAAAGTGAGACGAATTGTCTACACATGGAGAGGAATTCTAATAGTGAAGCTTCAGAGAAGGGGCACACCTTTCAAAATTTCCAAAGAGTGTGGAGAAAGGCTCACTTAGGACGTCAGGAAAAACCCAAAGAAACTGCAGCCCCGTCTCACCT
Organism: Lophius piscatorius; assembly: GCA_009660295.1. Classification (NCBI taxonomy): domain Eukaryota; kingdom Metazoa; phylum Chordata; class Actinopteri; order Lophiiformes; family Lophiidae; genus Lophius; species Lophius piscatorius. Next base: position 57,009 of record VRLP01000271.1, read on the forward strand.
CAACAAAGGTCTGTGTTCATGATGCTGCTATTCAAAAGACACTGGGGCATTTTGGACGAGAGGTGAGGTGAAAGACCTGCTAACATGAGGAACATTAAGGGTGTGGGTCACGCATAAAGATCGTTTTCTCAAACTACCTCTGAACCTACTATCAAACAGACATTGTTTAGTTATTACCTTTTCCAAGGCACAACAGTATCCAAGGATTAGCAAAAATGTATACAGATTCCTCCATCGCTGCATGAGTTTTTTGCAAGTCTCTTAATCTACCAACAACAACAATAAAAAAGAAGTTTACTTTTAATGATGCGTTTTTTTGGCCTTTCCTGTTTCTTTACCTTTTTCTGAAATACCGTGAAACATGAAACTTCACCAAAAATGTAACATCTGTAGGATATGCCGAAAACTCCCTCTTGCAAAAGTTCCATGCTACTCCATCCTTTTGCTTTTCCGTTATCTTGCTCTAAGCCAGATGGACAGACAGACAAACAATCGCGGGTGAAAACACAACCTCCTCCTCCCTTGGTGGAGGTAAAAATAAGACGACCTCTAATTGGCTCAAATGGAATGAAATTCAGGTTTTGGAGTGGCCAAGTCAAGAACTCGCTAAAACCCTCTCAAAAAACGGAAATAAAGCAATTCTGAAGGGGGGATTTGGCCAAATTCCACCACAGCGCTCTCAGAGCCTGATATTCTAAAGCATTTGGTTGCAGTTTTTAATGCTAGAAGTGGAACAACTAGCTATTAAGTTCAAGGGGGTGAATCATTTTCCACACAAAAATCACGCTGATGATTTAAGTATTGGTTAACCTTTAGCCTCAAGGCCGCTGTAATGTTTGGGATGCTTTGCTTCATTGTGACCAGGATGACTCGCCAAACTTGTCTTATGCTTAATTCCATAAAAAGAAATTGTAAAGCAGAATGTCAGGTCATCAGTCTGTGAGTTGAAGCTCAAATTCAACTGGGTAATGCAGCCAGAAAGTGATCCTAAGCCGAGGAGTAAGACCACCCCTGAAAAGCTAAAAAAAAAGTCTGAACCTGAACTTTAGCACTTTGAGATTTGATCCAAATGTAAAGTGCATTATAAATTAAATGTATTATTATTATTATTATAACTCCATTGAGATGCAGCAGCAGTAGCATGCACAGTTACTGGAAGCATTTGGTTGAAATTGTTGCGGCTAAAGGTGGAATAACTAGCTATTACGTTAGTTTTCCACACTGGTGATATAGGTCTTCGATAACCGTTTTGCTTTACTAGTTAAAATAACTATTCAATACTTGTATTTTCTGTTATTTTCTGTAAAATTTTGTCTGAAGATCCAATACACCCTAGTGTGAGGAACACACAAAAATAGACAGAATGAGGAGGGGATCCAATACCTTTTCACATCACTGTACATCTTCTACTAATACATCTTCGCTCCCACTATCATGATTCTCCCCTCTCTCTTTATCATTCTCTTCTTCAACCTCGCTCCATTGGATGTTGGTGCTGTTAGGATGTGTGTGTTTGTATTTGTGTGTATGGGGGTGAGGATGTCCATGGCAGCCCTACATAACGTATTACTCATCCATGCCTCACAGCAGCATCAATGCCTCCTGGCCGTAGCATGTAGCTGTGAAACCACACTCTCCTTGTTCTGCCTGTTAGCTTGTCATCAGCCAGCCAGTCTGTCAGTCTCTGAGTCAGCCATGCAGTTACCCTGCCTAACTGTACTCCACTCTCCCTGGATGGAAGGTGGAGGGCTCCCACCCTCCATCCACTCCTTCTAGAACTTCCGCTGTGGAGCCTCAATGTCCGCTCCTCACCAGGTTCCTCCCCTCCTGTCCAGCTCACATGTAGAGCCCCGGCTGTCATTCCTGGTGCTTCCTTGCATCGCCTCCCATACCACCGCAGGAGCCCTAACTCACACCCAGGGCAGTCGGAAAAATGAGGCAGCCATGCAGAAGAGATCAAATTCAGCGAGGGAAGGCATGCAACCAATAAAACTCATCGGTCAAAGTAAGGTGAGAAAAAGTGAAAATAAGAGGTGGAGGAGGTGTGGTAATGAATGACAGAAATATTTTCGCTGTCTACTTGTCTAGGCAGAAAAAACATTTAACCTATGGGATATTTGCCTACAAAGTTTATTTAAATTTAAAGGTGTTAAGGCTGTAATCCACCCAATTTTTTGAGCATGAATGCCGTATACTTGATAGAAAACCAGCATTCTGCGTGTTGCAGTTAAAGGGGCGGTGTGCAAAATTCAGTGGCATCTATAAATGAATTGAAAAATAGCCAAGTTTAATCATTCATTAACTTTAAACGCTTATCTCGTTCAGGGTCACGAGGGTGCTCAAGTTAGGGAGAACACGGCCAATCCCACACAGAGAGGTAAGCTCAGAGGTGGATTTGAACCCAGAACCTTTTCGACGTGAGGCTGCAGCATTATCCGCTGCAGGACGGTGCTGCCCTTCCAACCAAGTTACATCAACCTCAGTGATTTCAACAAAAGTCTTATACCACCCATAAACAGAAAATTTAATTCTGCAGACATTTTGGATTAATGGCGAGCTTCATTCTTCAGTCTTATTTTTATGGAATTTTTTGCATGTTTTTATCTTCAACCTTTAATCTATGATATCAAAAACATCTATAAACCTACCAAAATTAAATAATCTGGAGGTTTTGATTTAATGATCGCTTGATATGCAAAAAAACAAAAACAGCAGAGGCGATAATAATTAACAGCTTTGATCATCCCTCGCTTTCTAAACCCTGATCGCTCTCTGTCTGGGCTGTTTGCGTGGTTGTGAAATCAAAGCGCGAGGGGAGCTGCGCTGTGATGTCACACAGCGTAGCTGTGACTACTCCTCTTAGAAATTACAATGGCCTGGATGTGGGAAATATATTGCTGTAATGCCCTTGCAGGGGCCAGAGATCAAGCAGAGGCAGAGGCAGAGAGCTTTACCTCTGGTAGACTGCTCCTCAAGGACCCCGGATGAACATGTTGTAGCTTAGCACAGACATGTTACATTCCCAAAAAGGTACATGCTAGGTTCAGCCGTGAGCTGCATCGATGGCAAGAGCAATTGGTTGGCTGCAAAGATCTAAAGTCTGTCTATAATAAGCAGCCTTTGTGAACTTGAACCTGCAAGGTGCAAGTCCATTCAGTCATGAAGATAGACCCCAGGGACAGGTCATAGCATTCCTCCTGATCACGCCAACACCTCAAACACCCTTTCACATTCACACAATATTGTTCAGGGGTGCAGGCAGAGACCCGTTCTGACAGATAAGAATGGTGTAAGGTGGACATTTTTGACATGTGGATGTTAATTACAATCACAAAATATATCTCCATCTATCCGTTTTCTCTGTGTACCTCTGTTTAACCAGGATTGGGTTGCGGTGTCAGCAGGCCATGCAGGGTATTCTAGTTCTCCCCAGCAGCGCTCTCCAGCTCATCCTGGACGATCTCAAGGAATTTTCAGGCTTGATGACCTTTGCAATACACTGAGATCTCTTCCCAGCTGGGCTTGCTTAGAAAACTTCCAAAGGGAGGCATATTAAACAGCGACCCGAACCACCTCAATTGGACCTGTCTAGGCAAATGACTAGCGGCTCCAGTCCAAGCTCCCACTGGTTGTCTTAGGCTCAGCTAGCCCACAAAGAAAGCTAATTTCAGCCACTTATAATCACAACCTCCTTCCTTTGGTCACTACCCAGAGCTCAAAAGCATAGGTGAGGATTAGAACATAGGTTGACTGGTGAATTAAGAGCTTGCATCTCAGCACTCTCTTCATCACAACGGACCGGTAAACACCATCATTACTGCTAATTCCAGACAAGACCAAAACGAGACCCTAAGAAACTTAAACCCTTTTGCTTGAGGCAGCATTCAGTTTCCCAACATTTTCAAACAGAGAACCATGGTCTCCGATTTGGAAGCGCTGACTCTCATGCGAGCCACTTTACACTCAGCTGCAAACTGCTCCAGAGCAAGCTGGAGGTCACGGACTGATGAAGCCAACAGGACCACATCATCTGCAAACAGCAATGAAGCCTTTCTAAGTTCATCTGTTTGTGCTGGAGAGTAATGTTGATGAACTTCCTCATGTGAGGCCATTTGAATTATCTGGATTTTGATTAAACCCATCCATCCATTTTCTTATCTGAATCATGTCATGGTGGCAACAGGCTCTGTAGCCATCCCGGGGGATCTTTGAAAGTTCTAAGGCCAAATGAGGTAAACCCATCGGAATGAAAACGCTCCATATAAACACCTGATTTGGAATAAAAAGGTTTTCGTCATCAAGGAATCATGTTATGAAGCTCACGGTATCATGGGATTCTTTCAGTGCTTTCAGTTGCAAAGACATGATTGGGAAGCAAAGTTGCTTTGGCGGAGGTTTGCACCACCTAGTATACTGTGATGTGAATTTCAGAATGTATTTTTCTACTCATAAGTTGAGTAAAAAAGCTAAAATGAAACCATCTAAAAAGCTCACAGTCACCTGGAATCTGTACTGCTGAAGGCTTTATTGTGTGCATTCCTCTACCTTTTACTGCTTCTCCTCTTTCCCACTAAAACACACTTTACGAAGGTCAAAATAGACACTAATTGTACATTCAGCAGAAGTCGCACAATCTCCTCCTCACATTACGTGATCCCCTTTAACAGAAGACGTGCCGTTTTAACTCTGACCTCTGCTTGACACCACGTTATCGGATAATGAAGAGAGCAACATGCACGGCATTCGCATTGGTGCCACGCCATGACAGATGGAGGGGATCGTGACGGAGCTGTTAAGGAGGGATGCAACATGTTGGAGATGCATGGGCCCAGCATGCAACGCAGCCTTAAGCAGAGCCCGACCTCCCAAGGACACACATGAGCCAGAATCCTTGACTTGCACCACGAAGGCAGGCAGGGACACCAGACATCAAAGGGGGACCGGCGGCGACACAGAGTCATCCCCCTGGCTAGAATGCCTAATACCCTGTAGTGCAAGCTTTTATCTGGCAGACCTTAGCTGCCCACCTGAGAGGAGAGCCAGCTGGGGAGCAATGTGTTAAGCTGTTGGCTGTCGCTGTGTCATCTGTGTGTTAACAAGGGGCCCAGGCTCTACTGCTGCTGCTGTATCTGAGGGCTTCTGCGAGATGTGTGTTGCAGTTTGATGAGTGTTTCTTGCTGCAGTGCGAGAACGAGTGAGAAAGAAAGAGAGGGAGAGAATCCCTCCCCATCACAGCCTCACGTTTCCCGCTGTTGCCAGCAAGGTTGCATACATATGCACATATTTGCTTGCAGGCACATGCACACACAGACACACACATATGCTGTGAGATGCAGACATGCCTGCAAGAGGAAACTTGCATACAAATACACACTAAGGCACTTAGCGAGAGAGGAAGTGCTTCAGTGACCCAGCATGGCGAGATAAGGCTGCTCTGCATTTCAGAAATATGCAACCTGCATGTTAACAACTCCTGGAGCGCAGCCTCCCCGGGGTGCTCTGCCTTCTCTCCCCCCTCCCTGCTCTACCTATCCTCTCTTTCGCTCCACAGACCTCCCCTACACCCATCCCTCCATCCCACACCTCCACCTAACTTCACCTGACTGCAAACACTGGGAAGATAGGAAAGAGGAAAATGGAGGATGTGCAGGGAAAGAGAAATGGAAGAGAAATTTGTGACTGTAAAGAGGAGGGGGGCAGATTTTGGCTGTTGGTCTGAAAGCATGAGCAGAGTCCAAGTGAGCTGCTTAGTGCAGAGCAAGGGCAAGAGGGCTTGGGCAGGCGAAGTACAGCATATAGAGGACTAATGAGGTTCTATTTGGAGGACTTCTCAAAAAAGGGTTAGACAAGGCCAAATATGATGGGGTGTGGTGTGGGTGGGCAGAGTTAAGGGAAAACAGAGGGATCAAAGTAGCCAGAGATGGAAGATACTAGCCAGAGAGAGAGAGAGCTGTCGAGAAGGAGGGTACTACACAAAAGAAGCACAAACAGAGAGAGAGAGAGTAAGAAAAATGAAAAAGAGGGCTGAGATCCATTCTCAGTAGTGGAGGGAGATTGGCAGGCTTCCGCACTGGAGATGCTATTCAGAGTGACACATCCCCACGACACAGCCGTAACACATAGGCTTTGATACTAATATCAGTCTTTTTAGTGGGAGGTGGATAAAATTTGCATTTAGATTGAAATGACTTGAGAACGGCCAGGAGACCACAGAGGGCCACAGAAAGGAAAAGAGAGGCAAGGTGGAGAGAGGGGAAGCGGGCGTCTCTGAGCTTCACTCAGATCTATGGGATGCTCCAGCTGTGGCCTCCCTAAACAACTGCAAACCTAACTCTGAGAAAGTTGGGGAGCTTTGTAAGTCAGAATGAGCTTATTTCCTAATCCTTCATGAACATCTAGAACAGACAAGACAATGTATCTACTGTTGTACCTCATCAGCTTCATCGATTTATGTAGATATATGCTTATTCTCAATCTGATGCCAGCAAAATGTCTGAAATAAGTTGGAAGAAAATACTGGAAAAGCAAAGTTGTTCATCTGCATTAGAAGGACTTGGACGTGCCTCTAGTCTCCCGGTAGTAGTACACACATGCAATGAAATGATGCAGGTACAACTGAAAATATGACAACATCAGACAGATACAGCACGTATTCAGCACTTGGGCTGTTGGTCCAGTTCATCACAGTTTATGACTCCAAAAGCAAAACACCAGTTTGGTTTTGATAAGGTTGAGAAAGTTCCTCTCAATCACACCCCTGCAGGTTTCTCCATTACAGCCAACATTGGCGTTGAAGTCACCCAGGAGAACCATGGGGTCCCTGCAAGAATGCCAGATACTCTGGACTACTGTTGGGTGCGTAGGCACAGACCACTGTCAGAACCTTCCCTCCTGCAACCTCTGGGGTAAACTGCAACACAGAGGCACTCAGACGGAAACAACTCCGGAAACGGATAGAGTCCAACCCCTCTCCAGGATTTCGGTTCCGTAGCCAATCATGTAGGTACAGCAGAGCCACACTAAATCTAGCTGGTACCGTTCTATCTCTTTTAAAAGCTCTGGTTCTTTCCCATCCAGAGGGGGGACATTCCACATGCTTATGCCAGGGGTTAGCGAGCCCCTTTGTTCTCCATTGCCTGCTGCCCATACAGCTGTGCACCTGACCCCAAGGCCCATCCCTGCAGGTGGCTCGGACTAGATACGCTGCTCTTCTGCGTCGAGAGGAGCCTGTTGAGGTGGTTCGGGCATCTAGCTAGGAACGCCTCCCTTTGGAGGTTCTTCAAACCTGTGTCGCCTAAATAGGGAGATACCCCGAGGTAGACCCAAAAGTCACTAGAGGGATATTGGATCTCATCTGGTCTGGGACCGCCTCGGGATCCCCCAGAATGAGCTGCCGAGTGTTTTTGCGGAGAGAGATATTTGGAAATCCTTTCTTAGCCTGCTGCCACCTTAAACCGGCCACAGATAAAGGGAAGACAAAAAAACGTACATTTGTCGGGAATCTTCAGGGGTAAACTCTAAAAAATGTGCAACTTGTGAATCAAAAATAGACTTTATTTGCAAACAACAAAGCTGGTTTGGTCTACAGAACAGTCAGTTCAACTATGAACAGCGTTTTCATTTTATCCCTCTAGAGACCTCAAGACACCTGAAATTAAGCAAATTAACTCCAAAGAAATATTAAATCTTGTTTTACTTGATGAGCGTGACTTGAATCCGGGCCTGCAGTGCCTGCCCCCTGGCCAAATTTTACACACTGGACTTTTAAAGTCCTTGCGCCCTCTGCATACTAACACACCCTTGCTGAGTAACTGAACTAAGCTCTGCAGATTAAGTGCTGAGTTTCCACCTGAATGGGTGAAGGATGCAGGGGAGCTCTGCACAGCTTCCTCCTCGCCCTCTGTTCTCCAGCTTCACATGCCTGACATTTGCGTTGTTCAGGGACTTAGGAGCTATGAGGAGGAGGAGGGGGCGGGTAGCATGCTCAATTTGTGTCTTAATCATATCAAAACGGCCCCTTGCAATTTTATAAACAATTTAACGAGGGCTGATCCGGCTGAGACAGATCATGCACTGTGTCCTAATATTGTGTTCTGTGCGCCTAATGGAAGAGAAAGCCAGCAGTTCAGTTCTCCACATGCAGTGTTGGCCTTGTGTTGTTTGGTTAATGTGAACATCCCATAATTAACTTGTTATGGCTATATTTGATGTTCTTCAGATGGATAAATTGTCAAATCTGTGTTCACTTTCCTTATTGGAATGTCTGTATAGTTGGTGTAGCCTTCCATTTCACCAATCAACAAACAAAAATCATGCTTATTTATTTGCAATATCTATATTACCAGTACCTGTAGTGACATCATTTAAAGTTGCGGCGCGATTCCACTTCACACCAGCGACACAACTTTATGGCAAAGAAAGCACTTTACCCCAACCAGTATCAATTTACAGAAATGACATAACTTTATGGCAATCATTCTATTTTAAACCAACGACACAACATTATGGCAAAGTCACCACTTTACTGCAACCAGTATCAATTTAATGCAATGACACAACTTTGCAGCAATGACACAAATTTATGGCAACCATTCCACTTTACAATAACAACACAACTTTAAGGCAAAAAGACAATTTCACCCCTACCACTATCGATTTACAGCAATTACACTATGTTGCAGCAATGAAAACCCTTTATGGTAACCATTCTACTTTACAGCAACAACAAAACTTTATGGCAAACACACCAATTTACACCAACCAGTATCAATTTACACCAACCAGTATCAATTTACACAAATAACACAACTTTACAGCAATGACAAAAGTTTGTGCCAATGATCCCACTTCGCACGAACGACACAACTTTATGGCAAAGACACCATTTTACCACAACAGTCAAAAAGTCAAAAAATACTTTGGTCATGTCTGACTATAAAACATAAACTCCAAACTCTTTTACTATCAAGTCTTCATCTGGGAGTCAAATCTACCTCATCAACTAAAGGTCTTTATATAGCAGCGATCAAATACAGCATATTATTATGAGAGGACGTTCCTGTCTAAGATCTACCATGGCCGCGTTGTGACAATAAAAGCATCTTAATTGCTGTGAAACAGTGAGCCATGGGGTGTCCATGAGTTTTTTCTTGTCTCTATGTATCCTCAACCACGCCCTAATTGAGTCCACAAGTGCTCCTATCCTTGCATTTAAAAAAAATATATGATAGTATTTGCATTATTTATTTATTTAGTACTATATTTATTGTTAAAAAAAACTGTATTAGATTTTTTCTGTCTATTTTTCTTCAGCTTTGTAAGTGATTGCAGAGAAACGGTATGAAAGGTCCACAGCAGGAGTCAAACTAAACTAAACTAAAGGCATTACTGTGTTTGGTAAGTGTCTTACCCACTTGGCTACTAAAACTAAAACTAAAACTCCTGTATCATTCAGGAATTGAATGTGATTTTTTTTCATATTGTCATTAAATATTTGATTTAATTTGATATGGTTCTTGGATCATACCTTAAATTCACGTTAAAGAGGGTTTCGACGGGACATTTCCAATTTGATTGGCAAACAGAATGAGGCACTATACTAGTGAGGCTGCAGCTGATTCACCCAACTCTTCTTCTGATGTTCATCCTCTTTCTTATGTTTGTCGAAATAAAAGAATCTGAGCAACATTTCACATCAAAAGCCTCTTACTGCTCCTTTATCTGAGAGCCTCTGTGAGCATTCATACACAACATCAGCATCGGTTGACAGACGGGCTCTTCCAGAGAACAAGAGCACCACCTTGTGTAAATATTTCAGACGGGCACCAGAAGCTGCCTGGACTTGAATTCTGATCACACATCAGAGGTGAACCCAGTGGGCCCTACAGACGCCTGAGCGCAATTGACAAGGCGACCTCCCTGATGAAACAATCCCATTGAAATCGAATTCCAGCATTAACATTCAAAAGCTGCAATCTGCAGAAAAAGCTCTCTTCGAGTATACTTCTTTCAAACAAACCTAAAAATACGTTTTGTTGTGAATCACTGAATTAATATTCTGCAGCATATTTTAAAGGATCAATATGAAGCCGCTAACAAAGTGCAGCTTTAAATAAATCAATAGGATGCAGTCAGTAGCATTCCAAAGTGAAGTGCTATTAATTAAGCCGATACACTGCATTTTGCATCAACTAGATTACGAATCTCCACTGATGTTACCTGCAGTGGGGCTCAGTGTGGCCCAACGGTGGGATCAATAAGCATGTTTATTAAGTGGTACCCACAAGAAAAAAATGTTTATAGTGGGTTTCTAGCACTGACCCTTACAGTGTATTGCTGAGGAGTCAGGGATATGCATTTAGGAGGGGAGGGACTTTACAATAGCAATACCACAACCCCCCCACCCCCCCAGAGGGTTTTATAATCTTCAGTGTAAAACAATTTCATCCTGTCTCTCACTATAATCCCGCTGAGATTATTAAAAACACCCATGATGACATGGTTTATATTACTATTATGACTCAGAGCCAGTAGCTTTAATCTACCTGGTGGGAGGGAGCCTGTGAGAGAGGGAGACAGAGTGAGAGAGAGAGAGAGAGAGAGAGAGAGAGAGACAGGGAAAGAGAGAGAAAGAGAGAGAGAGAAAGCTGGGAGATTTCATGGGGTGTGCAAAAGACATTTTAGTGATTAAGAAGCCCCAGGGGGGGATATAGCGCTGGAATACCTGGGTACTTACATCACAAGTTGGGGAATCAAATACATATCACACCGTCGTGCAAACACACACCCACACACACACCCACATGCTATCTATTAATATTGGTACCTCTCACATGAATTTTAACCCATGTACTGGTGCTGAGAAGGAGTATAAGAGGAAGAAAGTAAGAAAAAAAGCAGAATAAGAGAGGCTCAGTCCTGATGCAGTTCTTCACATTTAAACAGTGAGGGATTACCCACCCCCTGTTTATAAAAGAAGATAGAGCGAACAAGACACATTAGTAGGACACCACTCTGCGGACCGCCTCGGTATTGTAATTCAGGAGAGGCAACAGGGCCTTTTTTTTAAAAGAAAGGCATAGAAAAAAAGAGACAGAAAGTAGGACAAGATTTAATGTCTTAAGGGAGATTTTAAGCCACTCTTAAAGGCTGAGCCCCTCCCCCTCCCCCTCCCCCTCACTCCACTGCACCTCAATAATGGACTGCCATTTGTCCAAAGTCATAGGCTAATGGAGAAATCCCCATATGAATGTGGCTGCTGGGGTTTCTGCCTTTAGCCATGTGATATTTTTATCTTCACTCCAGAGTGAGGATCACCGCATGGGTTAATGGGGATAGGCTCCAGTACCTCTGGCGGCCAGCAGGTGTCAGTGTAGCCTACACCGCACGCCTGCAGCCATCTCAAATGGGGATTGAACCTTGGGTGGAGTACAGAGGGGAGAGGCCCGCCTGCAGTGGACTGACCAGCCAGAGCCGCACTGCATCAAATGCAAGGTGGGTAAATTGCTGTTAATAAGCCAGAGCAGGCCGAGCTGGGATGTACGATGAGGTCCGGTTTGGGATTTATGGACCCTCTGGCCCGCAAGCATCTTTTAAGTCAGTCTGTATAACTCCTTTTTAACCTTCAGCAGGTGTCGGATACTCGGAATATAAATTTGTCATATGTGTGGCTGTAAGGAGAGGGGCCGTTGTGTGTGTGTGTGTGTGTGTGTGTGTGTGAGTTTGACAGTGAAAGCCCTGTTTGGACTTTGGAGTCATAAAACACTCCTTACCATCCTCCTCCAGACAAAATGGAACCAGTGCAGGTACACAGTTCACAAAGCCATGTGACAAGAGGAGGATGCTGGCAACACCTTATCATGTTCCAGGTTCAACCACCTGATTAGGTTCTTTACATTTGAGTTTCTATCTCTTCCTGAAGGTTCTACTGCACATATAAACAGTTAACTGCTCCTGCCTGGACTTTGATCTTTGTTGCCAATGGATACACACAAAGAGAAGTGTCCTCTTAACCTGATTAGCTGAGGAATCTGCATAATGATGAGGCTCGACGATAACGAAAATCAAACATCTGTCAGAATATACAGCTTGAGTTAGAACAATAAATAATTGCTGGCTTTCTCCTCTATTTCACTTAGTGTTATTTTACATATTTCATTTTTGTTTATGTTACATTCTTTTCATTATTTATTTTTAATAATAATAATAATATTATTATTATTACTATTACCTCAATTAAATCAGTAAATGTTTGGTCTATGGTTTGGAAATGAATATAAGCATATGCAAGCTCCTGAGAGTCATTTTATTGTAAAATACCCCTTTTTAAATTTCTTTATCAAGCATGAGATACTATGCCAACTACCTCCTGTAGCTATCTTGCTATAGCTTCGTGTTTAGTAGTCTTTTTTGTCAGTCTTGTTACAATAGTAACCTTCCTTTTCGGACTATAGAACCGTTAATAATAAAAAAATTAAAACAAATGCGATAATGTGGTTAAAAATTGACAATACTATATATTTTTTATTTTGTCTGAAATTGTGATTAAATGGTAACTTCATTGTATTTTACCTGCTAATGCTAAACTCAAACTGTCACTGGAAGGCACATCGCGTTTAGGAGGATCCAAAACATATACTAGTAGAATACTGGCAAATGATCTCCTTCCTTCTTTTGGATTATTTGGACACTTTTTGATGAAATTAGGTGATATAATTAGCTAACGTGTGGGTTGGACGGAGCCAGGCTAGCTGTTTTCTGTCTTAAAGTGTAAAGTAGAGTTCATCCAGTCATCTACACTGCTGCCTCTTGGGACGGGTGAACCCAGCAAAGGCTGAAAATTCATCATAGAGCCGACACAAGAGAGAAAAATCAACCACATCACACCCCTGGCTACTCTAAGTCACCTATTAACCTATAGATTCTCAGGAACCTAAGCAGGTATGCAAAGGAAGGCAAACTGCACCGACTGAGGCCCCGGATCAGGATTAAAGCCCACTTGCTGTGAAGTATTAGTGCTAACCACTGCTTCGCCACACCGACTCAAGTGGAAAACATGCAATAACTTTGAGAAAACCATCTGCTTGTGACATCTACTCAAACAATATGTGGGACTATTGAGTAAATAGTCACATAAATATCCTCCAAAGACGCCATCAACACAATATGGATGGAATCAGGCGACAGGAAAACACTCCTGCCACACACTGATTCAGGCACCCATGCATTTACCATGGCAACAAGTCTCTTCCCAGCCTGTGGATCAGCACATGGGTGTGTGTTGTTTTGGCTTTGTCCTGCTCATGAGCACTGCTCAGTATGTACTGGCATGTACACCGGTGCTTTCCGTCCCGTTCTGCATGTCCACATTTAATTCTGGGCCGCGCTAACTGCACCTCTCTGAGAGCCTAATGAGCACAGAGCCGTGAGAGCGGAGCGAGAACGGTGAGATAAGTACCTCCTTTGAAAAAGCAGAGTATTAAACGCAGAAAATGAGCCGCGGTCCGGAGCAAACAATGGTCAGACGGCGTTAGAAGATAGATAAAGGGAAGGGGGGAGAGATTGGATAGTTTGTGTGAAAGGTTGACGGAGAAGAACAGACTCTCTGAATACAAATATTGTCTGGTGGGAGCGAAGGGGAGCAGAAAGCAATTAGCCACAGATAAAAAAGCATGGCAGGGAGGGAAAGACAACCTCCTTTTACTCCAATTAATCCATATAGAAAAAAAAAAAGACTCAGCGCATAAGAAAGGCAGATCCATTCCCTTGACATCAGTAGGTGTTTGAGGGTCATGAGTGGGCAGACCTCCTGCCAGACTGAGCAGAAACAGCATGTTGGCATTTCAGCCCGGCAAAGGCTAGCGAGCACGCTCCTCGTCAGTGGGCGCATTAACACTAATTCAACATGACTTGCTGATATATTTCCTCTGCGGTAATGATGTTAGTGGCAGTATTTTAATGCCTGTGTGTTTGAAAATCAGAGGGAATATTAATGCAACCGACCGCAGATGGAGTTGAGGGTGGAGCGCATAAATAATTTATCAAGAAGGCCGGTGCGCTTAGGGTGTGTTACACTCAGGTTTAATTTTGCACGTGCGCGACACTTAATTAAAAAAAAAACACGTCCTCAATGAAAAAGCCGTCACTTTGCTGTAAGTGCACTTTGAGCGTATGTCAGCGTCTGCAGAGGTCAGTGCAGGGCGCCAGCAGCTTGAACATGAAAGAATTTGATCTTTCACAGATAAGAAAGCGTTTGCTGTGGTGCCCCGCCAGCACAGAGTCCTTAACTGACCCAATTTATGTTGCCTCTGCTACAAGTGGGTGGAGTTAGTCCACCACAGACCAAAGATCTAGCCTCTAATTAACGCTGAAGCTGTGACATATCAGTGATCCGCCTCGCGGTCCTGCTCTCTCAAAAGCTCATGTCATAATAGGCAAAAAGACTCGCAACAAATACCACCTGCTGGAAATTATCACCGCTCATGACCAAAGTTGCAGGCAAATGGTGGTTTATTTTCATTCTCATTGGGATTCTCAGCCGGAAAGCAATATATTTCAGTTTTGGAGCTGCGGCTTCATTAGTCTTATCTGCAACTGTTTCAGGATGTGTACGATTCGGCTCCTATCCGGACACAAATGCAATTTTCTCCTCCTAAACATGGCTGTGAGTCGTCTCACAAATAATCAGCGCCTTTTGTGATCAGATTACTTTCGTATTTCTCCCAGTAGCAGTTTGGAGCTGCATGAGTGGAACTATCGCTGCAGCGTGTTTGTGATCTATGGAGACTTCAGTTCGTCTGACAGCTACAGGAAGTAAGGCTGCTGTGAAATACCACCCCACAGCACATCTGTAAGCCCCTCACCACTTTCATGACGTCAGCGCTCTCACTGATGGGACTGTGGATCACACTTTTCCTCCCATGGTCGACAACTTGGATGATTTGGACCTCTCTCCAATAAACACAAATGTTACCTCATAAGAGGGTAGATCCGTACAATGGAAAAGGTCGCTTTTGTGTTTCATTTTAAAAGATTTTAGCATCAAGGTAACACACAGATGAAAGGATGTATACAGATTGAGCAATTCAATGATATTAAAAATGTATAAAGTATTATACTATATATATATTATTATTATTTGTAATTGCTTTTTCTTAAGTGTAATCTCAGATGTTTTTATTATTGATCTCAGATTTTTATAATTCATATTTTATTTAATCACTATTTAATATTGTAGTTTCCATTCCAAATGATAAATTATAATAATAATAATAATAATAATAATAATAATAATAATTAGTTTATCATAATCATAATTATAATATCAACAATATATACTAAAAAAAATTTGACTATTATTTGTCTCAGACTGTAATAATCTATATATTTTATATTATTATACTATTTCATTTTTTCCTTACCATTTCATATTAAAAATAATACCATATCTTATAATATTAATGTTTATATCATAATATAATAGTCCTCATCATAATATCAACAATAATTATTATTAAAAAATCTTTAACAACAAAATAATCAATATTACTACTTATAATAAAATATCAACAACACATATCATAAGTAAAATTATGATAAAAGAAGTAAAATTATTATTATCATTCTTTATTTTTGAGTTTTATTTCTTTTTTGTGTTTTGTATAATAATCCTAATAATGTATTATTAGATTTTAAATGATAGATTAGACAAATTAAGAAGTTGAGTTATGGGTTTAAATAGATTTATTTAAAGAGATTTTATATCCTGTATTCTCTTTGGAGACTCCAATCGAAGCCAACCTAACCTGCCACAATGTGTGTGAGATTTAAACCTGTGTATATGTATGTGTAGAGTATATTAATATTTCATATGCAAAACAAATGAATATGCATCAGGGCCTCAGAATGAGAAATAATGCATAAACCACCTTGTTAATCCCCATCTGATTGATCTTAGGCCCCTTTTTGGGAATTATTTTTGCCAAAACAGACTCCATAAACTGAAAAAAAAAAAAGGTGCTTTAAAATCTCCGAGTCTAATAATGGCAATTTCTACATAAAACTGTTGGAGCGTCTAGAATATGTATATAATATAATTACTGGCAGAGTTGCTTAAAAGATTACTGACCTCTACCTACACTCTGAGTGAACAGTCAAGGTAAGAAGACAGTTGAGAGAAGGGAGAAAGAAAAAAAATCTCTCTGTGCCAGGGAGAGCAAGCCAACTATTTGATCTGCTGAAAGAAAAAAAAGCTGGTAGCTGGTCCTGCACAAACATGAGCAACAATGATCTTTTGTAGATGTGAGGCTTTACAGGAAGAACAGCAAATATGTGCAGAATGCAGACAAGGAGCCCTCTTCCGCTACAAATGGCCAGCACATTGACATGCAAACATTGGCCACGTTACCGCTGCCTGAAAAATGTCGCCCGGTTCTGGTATTTTGCTCCTATGTGACTTTTTCCTCACATACCATATGGAATCTGATGTTTTCCAGTTCAGGCTTAGGCCACTTCCATAAGTGGTCCTAAACCAGACACAGGTTGGATTTTTTTACAATACGTCATCCAATACGGATGGTTGGATCCAAGGTTCCCAGCAGAACATCTCCCAAAGACCCATATTACATCTCCTGGCTCACCTTCTTCTCATAGTACATTCTGGTATAATAACTTACTCCAGTAAGTTACACACATGCATCTGACTGTCCCGTCCACATGATATAAATGAAAACCGGATTCATCGGATCAGAACACCTGCTTGTCATGACTTTGTGTTTATTAAGTTTTCTTTTATTTTGAAAGTTTATCATGATTTTGGTCTGTGTTCCTGTTTTATTTTGAAAGTGTTATTTATGTTGTTTAGTTAGTTTTACATTTCCTGTCATGCTTCCTTTCTTTATTCCTTCTTAGTGTCGTCTTTGTGTGTTCCACTTGCGTTCCTTTTCCCTCTCTGTGTCCTTTTCCAGTATTAGCTCTGTTCTCCTCGTGTGATTATTCGTCAAATTCACCTGTGTTTCCCCTCCAGCTGAGTCTCATTATCTCGTTACCTCAGTCTAAATAGTCTGTCCTCACTTTTCCTTCTGTAACAGTTCGTTGTTGATGTTCAGTCGTCACACGTATCAGCCCAATCCTAGTTTTCCCTTTCGTGAGTTTCCTTGTGTCTGCAATTTCCCCATTGTGGGACTAATAAAGGTTTATCTTATCTTATCTTGTCTTCCTTGTGGTTTTCGTGGTATTAAATTTGGATTGTTTTTGACTCTACCTTTTGATTTGGATTGTTTGCTTATTGGACTGCCCAGCTGGGTTCGACCCCTGCCTGTTCTTCGACATTGAGTTTTGGATTCTGGACTATGAATTTGTGTAATTAAATATTTAACTGCACCTGCTCTGCCTCCGCTATCGCGTGTCTCCACCTGGGTCCAAAGTTTGCTCCAACCACAGTTCCTAACACCGCCTCTATGGTTCAGTTCTGATGCTGCATCATACAAATAAAGGTTATATTATTATTCCAATATAATTTTAACAGCTATTGTCTTTATCATAGCTTTATATAACCTTAATCAGTGTTAATATTCATAATTATTATTCTGTGTGCGCCTAACTCTACACATGACCATATTGTAACAAAGGAGACTCAAACCGTTAGTTGTAGATTTAGGGTGCCACTCGGGTGACCGCAGAACCTCCAGAACTCTATATCTTTCTACAGGCTCTAAAGTATGCAGTGGTATACGCACAGAACCAAAACCTCTAGAGTTCCATTAATGGTTATCGCCGTCTTTTGCCTGGGATCTAATACCACCTGTTACATTTATATTTACCACGACTACTGCCGCCAGGTCATCTTGACCCAGTGAAGGTTTCCAGCATGTCATGTTCTTTGCCAGCACCTCTTCTCTCCTATCTACCCATCTAAAAACTACTCCAAACTACTGGTTCCCAGAATTTATTCACATGGATAGCAAAGCATGTGTTTTCTTAAAGTAACACGCAAACATATATTATCAGATAGCACACACACTATAAACCAGGCGTATGGACAGTGACAGTATTGAACAGCTCAAAGTGACGTTGTGTGTTTGAAAAAAGAAAAAAAAAAGCTCCCCCCAGTAAAAGGTAAAGGTAAAATATCAAATATTAAACTAAAATACGAAGATAGATCTTCTCGAGTCGATTCATACGCATCCAATTTGGAATAAATCGGATCAACAGTTGAGAAATTATGGCTCAAAAACATTTGGAGATAAATCTCCCCTAGTGTCAGAAATGTAAAACCGACCTTTTCCCAAATTATGTCAACTTCTTCCTCGCACTAAATTCTATGTGGGTATAAGGTTGGAAATGATCCATGAAATAGTTTAGGAATTTTTGCATTAACATGAGGGTTCTGCAGCGGCTGACCCGATACTTCTGTACCGTGTTTGCTGTGTATTTTGTCTGGCAGCTTTTATCCAGTTTGGAAATCAAAATGCAGCTTGACCGAGAATGTTATGCTCTTATTCTTTGTAACGACTTGCAAAACTGTTTTAGGAAAACAGTCCAGGTTCATAGATGGAAAACAGTCCAAATTTATACAGTGAAACAATCCAGGCTTATACAGTGAAACAATCCAGGTTCATACAGTGAAACAATCCAGGCTTATACAGTGAAACAATCCAGGTTCATACAGTGAAACAATCCAGGCTTATACAGTGAAACAATCCAGGTTCATACAGTGAAGCAGTCCAGGTTTTATACGGGTGCTTTCATTTGACATTCTAGTGTGAATTTGCTACAAAATCAATCCAGTTCTACCTCGCACAAAGGTCTATGTGGGTATGTCATATAGATATAAAATCATATATTAGTAATTGAAGGGAATTCATTCCAAATTCTTTTACTGCTCATTCACAGGCAAAGTATATATTCAGCATTAATGACCTACAGTAAACAAGTGTATTATACCTGCAAATATGGAGTATGGTCAACATCAGGAGTGTGGTCTGGCAGTCTGACTGAATTGTCGAGTGTCTGTAGTTGTAAGATTATAATCTTACAAATCGGTTGAAACTCTCCTTATGTCTGTGGTCTCCCACTTTTTAAAAATGGCTAAGATTTGAAACTCCTCTCGTGTGTGGCCAGCATTAATTGATAATTCAAAAATGATTTCATATTCAAACTTAATGCACCCTAAGACCTTAGTTGGAAGAAGAACTTGATCCATTTTGGGAAAGGTTGGTTGCATATATATGAATCGACTCGAGGAGATATTTTGTGTTAATATCATATTTTACTCTTGTAGTTCATATTTTACTCCCTTGGGGGAGCTTAATTTAGAAAAACACTGTTTTCTGGACATTACTCAAAAACGATGACATGGATCATTTTCAAATTTTATAGCCAAAAAGACCTTACAGCGAAGAAGAACTGGATTGATTCTGAGAAAGGTCAGTTGAACATTTCTTCGAATATGGGGAACTTTATCTCCAAATGTTTTTCGGCCATAGTTTCTCAAAAGTTGATCCGATTTATTACAAATTTGGTGCATATGAATCAACTCGAGAAGATCTATCTTTCAGACATAGTGTTTTGCTTTAACATTTCATATATTACTAATTTGAGGTAGCTTTTTACGGAAAACACTAACTTCCCAAGCATTGATCCGATGTAAACCAAAGTTGATGCATTTGAATCGACTCGAGGAGATCTGTCTCAACTATGTCATATTTCACTCAAATTTCGCTTCAAATTGAGTAATTCCCTAATTAGATGGATTGCTTGTACAACCCAGGGGATTGGGAACGACGGCTGAGGCCTACGGTAATTACGTAATCATATAATTTCCCTATCAGCTCTCTTTTCTTATTTGTATACTCACTTCCGCACCAAACTGTTGTTGATATGGTTTTGTTTCAGTTTGTTCAGGAGGTGCGTCGCCTGGATGAGTGACGGCCGTGTGAACGTGGAGCCAGTCTGTTGCAGTCTTTCATGCCTGTGTCAATGTTTGCACGTCAATGTCACGTTCATTTTATAGACTGAAAGGTTTGTGTTAAACATATTTGCTCTTCCTCCTGTACAGCCTCCCATCTGGTGAGCAAACCAGTAAATATCATTGTGGCTCGCGTTTTTGCCGGAGCAAAGCAAAAATCCACGCCTGTCTTTGTATCGAGATTTATTTATTTTTCTATTCCAACTGGCAGGTCAAATCATTTACTTGTTTGCCTGTCATTGCAGAGATTTAGCTTTTTCCTCTCTCTCCAATCACGGGGGAGTAAGTTGAAGATGACAGTTTTTCCTTTCAGCCGACTTCCCATCAGCAACTGTGCTGGTGATCAGGCTACATCTTTCAGTGGTGTATTGTCACACTCCAACAGAGCAATGAAGGAGTAGCCATGATTACTCTCAGATTTTCTCCACAGATTTTTTTTTTATATACTCAGAACACTTCTTCTGCTTCACCGTTAGGCTTGATGTGACTTGCTGGAGTTTCTGCCGTCTTTGCTCTCAGCTCTGTCATGCTGAGACCATTATCCAGTACGGAATGCTATTTCTTCCAAGCATCGATTTCATTGCAATAATGACACACCAGCTGGAGCTCGACTCAAAAATCTCTGGGAAGTTTGTAGACTAGTGCACACGCACAACTGAGCTTGATCAGTGTGGAATCAAAATCTAATTACTCCCATGGTCTTTTTCTAGTATTTAGTGGGAGAGCAACAACTTTTGTTGTTCCTTTTTCTCCTCACAAATAAATGAAGGCATATTTGTGGTCACTACTGAGTGCCGCAATTCAAAGGCCATTTCTATTATTATGTGACGGTTTAGTTGTATATTGGTGAGTTACTGGAAAACTGAATGGGAGGGGGGCGGAGGAATCAATGAGAGACGGAGAGAGGCTGCTGGGAGTGAGGAGTAGAAAGAGAAAGAGAGAGGGGGAGACGCTGAGGAGTTCAGCAGTCAATGAGGTTCAATGAGGATAAAAATGCTTTGGAGAACAAATTCTACTGAATAACCCTTTAATGTCCTCACCAAGAAAAAAAACTATGGGAAATGTTTTTCTTTGTATGTGTCATTTCACAGGGACGTTTTTCATTTAATATCTCAGACACTCTAAATTTACCATAAAATGGCGAAATGTCTGGTCAAGCATGTTTTTAAACAGTAAAAATTAAATCGGACAAAATTACCGTATTTCATGATGACATTTTGTATTTCATGGAAAACAGTCTATTATTAATATTATCTGTAACTGCGTATCAACGCCCGGAGGCCCCCTGCTCATTTGTCCTCCGATGATGCAATGCTGCCTCCATGATTATTGTTACAACTATAAATGATACAAAACTCAGATCAGACAGTAACAAAGGAGCATCCAAAGATTCAAATATGAGTTAAGACTTTGCTGGGGTGCTGCATGTGCAGCGCTTCAAATGTTTGATTTTTTATTGATGTTTTCTGCGTAAAAAGAAATTGTTGAAACAGCACAAAAGCCTTGTTTTGGGGGAAATTGTCTAAAAAGAAAAACATGCAAGTTTGGCACTAGGGAAAAGATCTTATTTAACAAAATAAAGGTACATTTGTTCTTAAGCAGTGGTTCCAGCTAATAATGAGCTACGTTTAAAGTATGTGCAACAACGGTTTGCATAAAATACAACTGAGGAACAAGTTGTTTTTTTTTCTCATTCTATGAATATGAGAGATTTCACCACTTCTCTATTTAATCATTTTATAAAATGAAACCATCTGTAGTTTGTTCATTTATTTTCAATGAAAGGTCCTGCTTCTCATTGCAAATTATGACTGTTAAGAGAATCATACACAACACATGCACCAGTACACACACACAGACACACACACACACACACAGCAAATATGAATGACAAAAATACAGTTTAAAATGACATTTTGACACATTCGGAAACTGTCGATGAAATTAAATCTTGCAGAGTCCTCTTTCTTTTGATAAAAAAAGACGCTAACAATTTAAAATGCCTCTTTCACCTTGTTTTATTTTTTATTATGCTGAAAGAAAATGTTTTAATGATATGCTTTTTCTTAGACTAAAGTGTGGAGTTTCAAATCAATTCCATATATTGTTTTCCACACAACTTCTTGTCATCTTTTAAAGACCATAAGGTTATTTTAAATCTTAGTTTTAAGAGCAGAAGCTAAGCATTTTTTTTTTTTGATTGATTATAAATTAGAATTATATACAAAAATATTTTGCTTCTAGCTAGTTTGGATATTTTTAAAATGTTACAATTTTGCACATGTCAAATAGATTCCGATGAAAACAGTGGGTGAAATCTCAGCTAAAGGAAGAGCTTATCAAATATGAAGCACAATCCTGTTCACTGCATACTTCTCACCTAACATGTTTTCAAAAACATATTTTACCGCAATGTTTTACTGCAACCAAACACTGACCGACCTGAACCTCGTCCCCCTGCAGTCATAGGATTTACTGGTCTGGTATCACGCAGGTGATTCTTGTAGGGTTTTTTACCTTTGGAGCAAGGGCGTAGCGGACAGCGTGGTTCAACGAGAACATGTCCCCCCGCCCTTTTTGTGTTGTGACAATTCATAGTGTTTAAGTAGATTTAGAACCTGAAAGAAGGCACGCGCTCACACCAGCACCAACTCCAGCACCCGGTCCGCCATAAGTGGGCGGGGTTTACGATATTCTCGCAGCATCGTTAGTTGTGACCACAGAAGGGATGGTGTGTTCTGCAAGCAGGAAGGATGTATAAAACTCAGACATCAACATACATCCTCTTACAACTTCCTTATTTTCATTTGGTACGAAATTTTAGTAGTTACTACTTTGTAACTAAGGATTTTGTTCATTTACCATAATTTAACTGCATCCTGTGTTCATCAGACAACATTTAGACAAACTCATCTCCAGGTTAGAAGTTCATCCATTTTAAATGGCTGTAACATAGCATTCCTGATGTATTAAAAATCCCAGTAAGTAATAGATCACTAGCAAAATCTTTTTACTGAGGTGTTGAGGTATGATAACTCACATAATGGTGCCATAATTCTTATAGCCAGCAAGACTTGTTCTTCAGAGGGAACAATGTGATATTCGTTATGCTGTTTTTGATAATGTTAGCAAATTATGTCAACTCAATGAGATAGCAATTTAGCTAAAGTTAACAAGAATACTAGCTAAGGTTGCCTAGGTTAGATGGCTAGCTCTTGCTTGAGCCTCATGCTAGGAATAGCATGAGCAGGCGCTCGCTGGCGGGCCCCTACCCCGGGCCTGGCTCCAGGGTGGGGCCCCGGTAACCCTCCGGCAGGGTACTTGAGTCCTTGAATTTTCCTCTCATCAGGGGTCTTTACCCCTCTTTGTCTGACCCTTCCCCTAGGACCTCTTTGCCATGGGAGACCCTACCAGGGGCAAATTGCCCCAGACAACACAGCTCCTAGGATCACTAGGGTACTCAAACCCCTCCACCACGATAAGGTGGCGGTTGTCGGAGGGGAATTATTATTATTATTATTATTATTATTATTATTATTATTATATATATTATTATCACAGAACATTTTTGCTGACTGTGTCTCACCAGTTTCATTATATTTTTTAGGCAAATTTTAAAACTGGGATCTGCTCGAGGTTTCGCCTGTTAAATGGCAGTTTTTACAGAGCTTGATCATGTGTGACGTCTTTGTAAAACAAAAAAGTTTGGTCTTTTTGGAGAGACTTTTGTTCTGATTTTTGTTCTGATTTGCTGCTTGATAGTCTAAGCCTCCACTGTCGTTCATGACAACAAGGATATATCCCCAAAAAATCCACAACCCCCCTGCTTTGTACATGCAAACCCCCTGATTGAACTCCTCAAACTGAATGTTGAACTGCATTTTTCCCCCTACCTAAACAGACAAAGTGAGGTGTATTCCGTTTAACCTGCAATTCTCTCGCCAGAAGATCTTCCGTCTGTTCTCTGAGGGTGGCTCAACTTTTACGTGGCAAATTGAAACCTAAATCAATCATTCATTGAGAGGCAAAAAGCGAGCTTTGGAGGTTGAGCTGTTGAAAATTCATCTTCTATGCTTCCTTGCAGTGGCTCTGCAGTCCATCAGGGTGGTTATGAACCGGTAAATTCCTTGCACCTCGACAGATCCAGCTTGTCCTGTGGCGGTGGAGGCTGGGTCACTGCTTCGTTTCTCGTTTACAGTCCAGAGACCCTGAATGTGTCCAGAGCTTTCACTGTCATTGTCCTGAATTTGTACTTATTTTTTGCTTGGTCTCAGTGTACTCTACCGGGGTCTCTTCCTCAGAGTGTCCTCATCAGACCAACCAGACACTTAGAAATTGTTAGAGTGGCCCTCTGAAACACCACCAGTACAGATAAAGTGGAAATTAGTGAGCGCAGTTACCTGTATTTACCTACTGGGGTATTGATTGTGCATATTGAGCCGGAAGCCAAAATCAGCAGCCAGATTAAAAGTAAAAGTTGATTTTAGGCATGAAGGAAAACTTTACTTTCAATATGATTGGATCTTGGTCCTGTTTGAAAGCTTGGCTGAATTATTTTGGATCCATGCAGGTGCGATTTTGCAGGTACGAAGGGGACTGGAGCAAATCCCAGCTGACGTAAGGCAAAGTACGCCATGAACAGATGACAGATCATCACACACCATGTTACTACATAATAGAGGCACTAGAGCAATGTTATGACATTGCAGAAGTACTGGAGCTATGAACAATGTCACTCGGTCATAGAGGCACTAGAGTCATGACATTACATTACAGAGGAAGTAGAGCCACATCATTACATCATCAGGGCACGTGAGCCACTTGAGCCGTCAGGGTACTATTACCTTGCCATTACATCCCAGAGGCTATGTCTAAAACCATATCATCAGGACATAGAGGCACTAGAACCATTTCATTACGTTGCTGTCTCCCTTAACGCAGCGCTGTGTTGCTGATATGAAAAGAGCCACAATATAGCAGTGAAATATCATGATCCTAAACCAGCAAGTTTGTTATTCTAGTCTCAAACTTGTTTTCTTGGCCTATATCCTGTTTAATGGGTGTACAATCACGAAGAACTGGTTCTGAACTAAACACCGGCTCTGATCCAGAACAGGCACTCCCTTGGTGGAACGGGGTAACGACGACTTTTGATCAGAAATGTTGGATGGTCTGACTTTTCCTCGGCATGGGGGTGAGCAAATGAAGACGATATTATTAATTGTTTTTAGAGTATGGTTCAGAGAGTACTGATTGACCATATGAGATTTCATGTTAATTAATTATCTAACACAATAGTCTCTACTAAGCAGACACTAACTGGGCATGTTGCCAGGTTTTCATTTTTTCCAAGTTTGTGTTTTTACCAAATATTCGGTTTGTAATTTAAATTTAACATTACGTTTTTTCAATAAACTTCTACTTCAGACGTGTGGCATTAATATTATTTGGTTTCTTTTTTACAAAAAAAGTAAATTCATAGATAAAAATTCATAGACATTGAGCCTGAAAAAGTGCTTTTCATATTTCAGACTACCCCTAAAACATTGTTTGCAGCTACATGTGGCAATCATCTGCAATCGGCACCCCATAATCTCGCAGCAGTAAAACACAGTCATTTTAAACATATCAGAAATCAATGTGACAATGCGGGGCACCAAGAGGAAGTGTACAAGACATGGACGTAAGATATTTCCTTTCCTCAAAACACTGATCTTTACAACGTGATACATGCAGTGCACAAGAAAACCACCGGGGGGCAGAAGGCACCACATGACCTTCAATACAAACATCCTAGATGGCTACCATTATGACAAGCCCACATGTGATTATTTTATATTTTAACTATTTTTTGCAGATTTTAACCGGAAGAAAAACATTCAAACTGTTACTGGCCCTTCAAATAAATATCTGATCGATTGATGCAATGTCTAATCAATTAAAATGAAGTAATTTCTGATATCGTAAAACTGTGTTAAGAATGTTTGTATTAAATTGGATACAGCAGGTATTTGTGAACACTTCTCTGTGAATCAATTAATTGTCATTTCATTGCAACTTTAGGTTTTAATGTCAAAGATATGTGTAGAGATTTGACTATTTGTAGCCTATATTATATATTTTATATATAATTTATGTGCAACCTGTTGATGGTGATCAGTGTGTATTTGGTATTGCCAGGGCTCACTTGCTTATAATTGTGCTTTTTAAATTGAGATTCACTAAAACTGACTCATTCAGAGAAGAAATACGATATAATAATAATCTCCCCGAAAAGTCTGGGATATTACGGAATTTTCATTAACTCAAAAACTATTTCATTCATCTTTTTCAGATTGTATTGGTTTTGGGAAAGGACGGTTTTTCGACACTAGGGGGAGCTTTATCTCGGACTATAATTTATCAACCGGTGTTCCAATTTAGTCCAGATTTGGTGCATAAGAATGAAATCAAGGATATCTATCTTGTATATATCATATTTTACTCTAATAGTTCATAATTTACTGACTAGAGGGAGATTTTTTTTTCTACAGAAAACACTATTTTTAAGACATAACCTCACATCCAAGGAGGATTACAGTCAGTACAGGGATATATCCTTTCTGTCGGGGATCCCAGGCAAGCCTAGTTTATTTCTGTTTTTCAATTTTTCGCTCTAAGTTTATGATAAATAAAACAATAGTTTCTGCGTTTAATAGCTTAAATATGTTGGGTATGTTTTTGTTTGTTAAAAAAGTCTGGTGCAGGAAAAACAAACACTACTGTATCAGATATGATACTTAAAGAAAACTCATATATGCAAAGTTCAAATAAGGAGTAAATATCCCAGTTTGAAAATTGTTGAATTTTCCATTTATGGTTTAGGAAGACGCTTCAGCTTGAGAGAACTTGTGTAAATACGATCCATAAAGTAGAAAAGCGCTCACAGATAGGACATGTATCCTACATCCAGCAGGGAAGCAGTCTCCTGGCCTCAGATGTGTCTTCAGCCCCTCGGGCCCCTTTCCTTTCCAGGTGTGTGTCAGTGTCCACCGCAGAGCTGCAGCTTCACGCAGACATTTGCTTTTTGTCAAGTGGAGCAGCAAAATCCCCTTCCCCTGCTGACATGTAATGACAAATCTGTGAACACCGGCTGTGATTTCTAAAATATTGTCTGAAATAATGGTAACCGAGGGAGGGGGAGAACGCCAAAGAGTGCAAATTACAGCAAGGGAAATGGGCTGGAAAAAGCGGGAGCCTTGTTGATGACAACACTGTGTGCTTTTGTGACAGAAGCCTTCACTTTAATATCCATCTCTCAACTTATTCCATAAAATAAATTGTCAGCTCTTAGGGGAAATGGGCAACTAAATGGCAGAACACCATAACAATTCCTGACCGAGATGTGAGGAGGGACTGTTGGGTCTCTAGTAATGTGTAAAAGTGGGCTCTATTGTTCACTCCCAGAAATCTGATGTGCTAATGGTTCTGAATATATGTAAATATATCTCAAGGTTAACTGCGAGCTGTTAGCCTCAATAACTGCTCCTGTGCCAGCCATACGTTTCTGCATACATTAAATAAGAAATGAATTCCCGAGGAGTTTACGTTGTTACCCTGGCATTTCTTACAAAACTAATGGGCCAAGAGTGAATTATTGATGAGTGTTGATCAAGGGAAGAGCGGAAAAGAGGTTACCGAAAAGCTCGCACTCAAACACTGTGACATGCCTGAATATTTAATCAAAAGAGGGCAAATAGGCATGTGATATGATGATAATATTTTGAGGCTTTCCTCGTAATTAGTTATTTGAATGAACACCAGCGTTGCTTTTGAATTGGGTTCCCTTCAAAACCTGATGACCATAAAGGCCTTTCTATAGAACTTAAAATCAAATCAATAATGTCAATTTCATAGTTGATAGAGAAGAATTCGCTAAAAGCATGCTATTTTCAATATGCTATGCTAATGGTGCGTCATTATTACAAGTTACGATAGACTGACTAGCCATAGCATTATAACCACTCACATGTGACTCAAACTAACATCAATTATCTCGTTACAATGGGACCCCTGTGTGGGCTGGATATACTCGACTGTAAGTGAACATTTTGTCCTCAGATGTGTTTGGTTGATAGCAGGAAGAATGGTCAAGTTTTAGGATCTAAACTACTTTGACAGGGACCAGATTGTAATTGCAAGATGACAAGGTCAAAGCATCTTTGGAGCTGTGGGTTTTGTTCGGTGTCAGTGGTCGATAGTGGGAAGTTCCCGCTGAAAAGTCTTTTAAGGAGGACAATTGCTGATATAAAGTAAGTCTTTGCTGCCCGAACACACAGAAGAGCTACTGTGGCACAAATTTACTCAAAAGGTGAACATTGGCTCTTATCAAACGATGGACTGTCCTTGATGTCCCCTGGCCACTGCTGAAGGTGCCTACTACCGGGACGTCAGTATCAGAACTGGATCATGAAGCAACAGAAGAAGTTAGCATTCGCTTTTCTTGGAGTGTGGATGGCTGGGTGCATGTGGAAGGCAAGCCAGTGGAGCAAGAGTGATGCTTTGGGCAATGTTCTACCGGGAAACCTCAGCTCCTGCCATTCATGGATGTTACCCTGACATGTACCCCCTGCTTAATTATTATGTTAGAACAAGCAGAACCCTTCCTCGAAACAGTATTTCATAATGGCAGACTCCTTTTTCAGCAGGATAAGGTCCTGCAAAAGCGGTTCAGGAATGGTTTGAGGAACACAACAATGACGTCTTGGTGCCAAATACCACCTCACACCCTCAGCAGTCTTGTGTAGTCTATGTCTCAACATGTCATTGCTTTTTTCTACTCAATTTCCGGCAGCTGGTTATTATGTTATGGCTGACCAGAGTATACTGAATTCAAATTATTAATTGTACATGACTGTTATATTTTGACAAATTGTTGAGATGCACTTGGGTATACTTGAAGACACAGTTTGTCCATAAAGCTGTATATTTGAATCCACTTTTTAAATAAATGTTAATAGACTTCTAGTAAAAGAAAGAAATATTTTTCTCACTCAGTCAAGATGTGTGAATACATTACAATACGATGCACATATGATCTATTTGAGTTTAAAATGTCTTTAAAGTAGACTTAAATATCATTAACATATACTCCAATTCTAAATAAAGTATATTTTTTTACAATATGAAGAATTATTATAATAATAATGGAGGCACAAATACTATTTTGCATTTCAGTATAAGCAGAAAAATGCATTAATGATATATTATTAATATGCTAGAGTCTTATTACATGTAAAAAGCATACTTCAGTACACTTTTTACTTTGGTGCACAGATGCTGTTTTCTTTCTTTCTCTCTTTAAAACAATGCTTCCCTCACTCTCGTCGTCTCCCTTCTTGTGATGGGAAGACTGATGTGAGTGACCTTGGCATGGTTCTGTGGACTCCAGAGGCAGCAAGGAACGGACAGAACATAGTGCCGCAGTGCAGAGAGGACTAGGGGGGATTTGGAGCTGGATCTCTGGACCAAAGGAGGGGGAACACGGAGGGGAGGTGAAGCGCTGCTGGGACAAGGGAACAACAGCCCGTCAGGTGGAGTGTGTGCTTTTTATAGGAGGGTTCTGTAGGACGAGGATAATGCAGGGATAGTCCAACAGCATGTCAAGGAGGACAAAAAATCGCAGCAGATCTCGGCGGGGAAGAAGATGAGAAGTCATAAGGGCCTGAAGGGTGGCCGCAATCTGGCTGCTAAATGTTTCACGGCTCTTCAGAGCTATCACTCTGAAGCACGCTGGGAAAACGGACTCACTCCAAACAAACTAGTTCATACCAAATGCTGTCTGATTGCATCCGCAGCCACGGGTAATATGCTCCTCCGAATTTCCACACGAATGTTGGTCAACAGGGAGACACCAGATGTGATCATCATTTAAATGGGGATCCTGCCAATACTCCGACAGGCCTCTCCTAAAGGGGATTTGTGCTGCAGCTACGTGGTTGTATATATGTTGTGGGAAGCATTAATGTAAAAAATGAAAAGAGAGCTAAAGAAGGCCAGTTATTTACCGGTGGGGGCCTCAATGGATTGGACTTGTTAGGACATTCCACAGAAGCTCAATTGGATAAAGATCTGGCGTACTGGGAGGTCAAATCTATGCCATCAGCTAGTTTGTTGTGTTCCTCAAACTATTCCTGAACCATTCTTGCGTTGTATGAAGGTGCATTATCCTGCTGAAGGAGGAGGTTTCCAAGCAGAACAAGGCATCAAAATGCTTCCCCTGATATTCCTTCTACCAATAGTGTATCCAGGTTCTTGGCCAGCCACATGATATAATAGGAAACATGATTCACCATCTGCCATTGTGGCATGATCCAGTTCTGATGCTGACATGCCCATCGTGAGTACTTTTGGCTGTGGGCATTGGGTTTCTCCTGGTCTGTGGCTATGCAGTCCTTTATTCAGCAAGCTGACCCATTTCTAACATAACCAGCATTTTTACCAATTCAATTGCTGAAAGGAGTAACACTGCTGTTGAAGTACTGGATTTCTACAGGATCTCATCAGTGAGATTGAACAACCTAGCCTCCCAACGTGTGTCGGTGAGCCTTGGTGCCCGTGACCCTGTTGCCAATTAAACCAGTTGTCCTTGCTTTGTGCATTTTTGTAGATATTAACCAACTCAGACCGGGAACACCGAACAAGACCTTCTGTTCTGGAGATGATCTGACCCATAGTCTGTCATATCCCTACGATTGCCAATTTTTCCTGCTTTAGTCCTGCTTTTGAGGACAAATTAAGGTTGATTATTTTGCTACAGGTCACCTGTCAGTGGAAAAATTACATTTAGCAACAAGTGAACATTTATAGTATGTATACATGGGAGCAAAGGGGTGTGTGGAAATGAATATGACAAAACAGCCTGAGATCAAGAACATTTGAGTATTTAAAAAATATTTTAGAAAACCATACTGACGCTTTGTTGGAACATCCAGCTTTCCCTGAGAGATTTAAACAAAATGACTGCCGGTTTTCTGTTATGCCTTCAGGCTTGTTTCATCCTCCTCAACCTTCTTCTTCAACCTTCATCACGAGACACACGCTTCATGTGTGTAATGTATACAAACACATACCCAGCAGATGGGCTCATGATATGACAGCCACCTTTCTAATGTCCTTGGCTCCCTCCTGATACACCCCCCACCCCACCCCACCCCACCCCATTCCCCATTGCTATAATTCTACCCTCTGCTGTAACTCTCTCCTCTTGATTCAAATCAATGTCAGGGCACTTCACTTGCAAGATGGGAAACTTGGTTTACTATGCAGAAGCACAGAGGTTTTTACCTCTCTGCCTGCCTCCCTCCAGCCCTTTCCATTTCGTTTCCCCTCCTTCCTACTCCCACACCCATTATGCACACATCTTACAGGAGGCCCAGCCAATCGAACCCCAGTGAAAATCCCGTCTTTCATATCACCAGATTAATATTGACTCGGAGCCCTGGAGCTGATGCTCGGTCCATCCTCCAGGTGCTAGAGCATGCAGAGCATGAGAGCTGGAGCTTAATATACATTATGCTAGTGCCTCTCAGCCCTGAAGAGTTGTATGAGTGCCGTTACAAGTCAGTAAGTCATTAAGGTTTTCCCTGCATTTCAACCACAATCTACGCATGACGCCTTAAAATAAGATCGACTCCCTTGCATACGTGTGTGTTGATATGCATTCCTATGTACACAACTGGACACACTTAAGTTTAAACCCTCAGGTTGGTATCAAGGCAGCAAAGAACATCCCCGGAATATTTAGTAAAGATATGCCACAAGGCTTATTTAAATATTCTTTATTAATTTGCTCACTCGGAAATCACTGGCGGTTTCCCCACACACCAGGATGTGAGCGGGCGGCTGTGTT
The DNA here is from genome assembly GCA_009660295.1 of Lophius piscatorius. NCBI lineage: Eukaryota > Metazoa > Chordata > Actinopteri > Lophiiformes > Lophiidae > Lophius > Lophius piscatorius. The sequence goes on from VRLP01000271.1 coordinate 88,865, forward strand.
TACCCTCTAACGGAGTAACAATGATGAACACACAATCAGGCGGTTCCATGGTGATAAATGAAGATTTGATGAGGAAAAAATCAATGATGGTTATTAAATAGAAACCAGTAAGAGACACTAAATCGAATGCTCCGTCGTGGAATAAAACACCATGCGAATAAGAAACAAATGAAGAATGAATGGAGTCCGCAGCGGGTTGACATTTGAATCTATAGCCATGGATTTATTGACCAACTCACTAATGAAAATGTGCTGATTAAAAAACAAAACAAAAGACACAATGGCGTGTCAACATTAGTGACTTGTGGATGTTCTAAAGGGTACACTCGTGACACGCTTTTAATTATTAATTAACCAGCAGAGCGTAACTCTTCAGTCAGAAAGAAAGAACTGGCTGATGGCTCAGACCCTTCCTCCGTAGTTTCTCTGTCTACACTCGACACGGGACGTCAACAGCCTCCGAGGTTGAGCCCCTTCCATGGAGTGAATGGCCCCCCGTCATTAGAAACTACCCTGAAACATAATCTGTGACATTTTATCTTTGGTGAAAGTATAAATTCATTTCTGATGATAAAAAATCTGGATAATGAATGAACTATCATCCAACCTTCCATTCCATCCAGCGTTTACTGTGAGTGAGTTATGAAAGAGACCTCTGAAAAAGAAAAACCTTTATAGAAACACTGTGTCACAGAGAATATAGTTTATATCATTTGGACTGTGCCACATAAGAACCGAGAGACAACCACACAAATCAGAAGCCTTCATGCTGATAACCCTTTAATCGAAGGGTTTGGGGCATTTATTAACTGATTAATTTTAGACGCTCTAAATGTACCATAAAATGACAAATGTTTTGGTCAAACATAAAACCTTTTCAAAAATCAGACATAACATTTGTAATGTTCAAATTTTATTAGAATAGCCCTTCTTTTTTCATAAAGCATGTTTTTCAAAAACATCTTGACCCTTATTAAACTTTTCTGCTTGTATCATTTCTGTTAAGTAAGTCCTTACATCCTATAATATTCTAAAGAAATCCTACTTAACAAATAGGACTTTCTTCATAGCCATGAAGAGCCATGGTGCAATTTTCCTCTCGGCCCCTAAGACCCATGGCGTCCCCCAGGGCCCCATCATTGGTCCCTTACTCTTTAGCATGTACTTACTGCCACTGGGTCATATTATAAAAAGGTTCAGTAACATTTTTCAATAAGAAACAGAGACTCAAAATGAGATTAACCAAACAGTTGAGCAGGACATTAAAGGGTTTTAAGCAATAGTTTCAAGTCATGGTGTTGAAAGCAATTCTGATTAGATGAGGTGATGCATGTTACTGGATTAATACATGTTACCGGATTAATACATGTTACTGGATTAATGCATGTTAAATGGATTAATTGCATGTTAATGGATTAATGCATGTTACTAACTTGAATTCTTCCCTGGAGCCTTTGAGTTTTCTCTCCCTGTAAGGTCACATGGTTGGTGATTGTTATTATTGTTATTATTATTATTATTATTGTATAGTATTTCCCCATAAGAGGTGAGTTCAGTCAGGGGGAATGCTTGTACATGAAGGGGATTGGGACTTTTTGGGAATTTAACCTTGCTGTGAGTAGTGACGGCATTGGTTGCTTTTTTGATTTGGTTGCTTTATTAACTTGCCATCCTTCACCTTGGTTGTGTATAAGTAATTTCAGGAGTTGGCCTGCTATTTGTTAAAAGTATGAAAGAATAACCCATTCAGTAGGAAAAAAGCTCTAAAATGTTTTTCTTTTGGAACTCAGGCTGTTTAAATAATATACCGTTGCTAAGCTATAATAGAGCGATTGCCATTTTGGGACTGTCATTTTATTTTAATCCTATGGACTACTTATTACTGTATTTATCATATATCTTCTTAGATTTTATTATTTTTATGCAGATTTATTAGTATTTATTCCTAATCGAGGAACTGAGAGACTTGTTCTAGTTCCCACTCATGTCAACAAGTTTTGAAAGACAACAAACATCCTTGAACCTCGGCGTCCGTAAGCCATTACTTCTGATGACTCAGCAGGCCACATGTTTTCTTGACTTCAAGCTGTCATCAAGTAATCAAGGCTGATACAGGTCGTCATAGGACCAACCCTACCTGAGCTCCATGCATTATCAATGAACCCTTTAAATTGCTCAACATGAAAGAAAAAACTATGGAAAAACAATTTCTTTGCATATTTTATTTCTTTGGGGCATTTATTAATCTAATATCTAGATTACAAAAAGCATTCAATGATTTGGTCAAGCAGGATTTAAAACAGAAAAAGTCATAATAAAATAAAACCACACTTTTTTCAGAAATTCTGTTTTTCATGGAAAATTAGTCAGTTTTAATTAGATTTTTGAAAACTATTCGATCTTAAGACTTTTTATAGTCGTATCAAGTTACATCATTATGTTTAGGAAGTCTTTGCATGCTTTAGTACGACCCAAATAATCCCACCAATCGAATAAGATATTCATAATTTTCATGATTAAAGCCTTCTCCTCTGCTGCACCTTTGACCTGTTGAGTCCCCCAGGGCTCTAACCCCGGTCCCTTACCTTCCGCATTAAACATGCTGCCTCTTGGTCATATGCTCAAGCAAAACGTTGTGCAGGACATTAAAGGGTTAATGGTTTTAATTATTTTGACATGGTAGGACGAGCTAACTATGTCACAATGTCAGGAATCTAAATAGTCAGCAATGTGTGGCCCCCTTGTTATCTTCCTGACCCCTCACTAACAATCTAATAAGGTATCACTAACTTGGAAGCAACAGCACAAGGAAATGTGATCGCCTGGTTTGGCAGTCTGGTCATCTCCTTTCCACACCCATTCCTTGGAAATTATTACATAAAGAGCCTGTTCCAGAAGAATGGAACAATATACATTTGAGAGCAATGAGGCCATAAAAAACACCTGTTTTCAATGCTAACAACCTCCTTGCTATTAAACCGCTGCCGCACAGAAATAATAACAACAACAATTACAGCCTGACAAAGCAAATAGAGTTGTTAATAGGTGGTGATATTTTCACTCTCTTACAGAACTGAACATAGAGTACGAGTTTCAGTTAGAGGTGTTTGTTGCATATCCAGGATGTGGAGAATTCATGGTAGTTTTACAGCGGACAGTGAACTAGATGGGAGAAGTCCTGTTGATACTGTGGTTGCACATATCTCTATAGGGACGTTTGATGTGCAAGACTTCGATTGAAAATGTGACACAGATCTGCAGGAATGATTTATAGCTGGAAGAAAAATTGCTCTCTGTTTTGACAGGAGAGACGTTATCGAGGAGGTACGACACCAAAACAAAATGTTTGTCCGTATTTGAAGCACAGCAGACAACAGACGACCAGTCAAGCCAACAGCCAAAACTGTTTTATGCTTGCTGACATTATGTCCTGATTCATAGTTTGACTTTTATGATAAGTCTGCACACCGCAGGGTGACCCGGAATCACAAGTCTTGGTGTACGCAGTTCCACATGTGTTTAGAATAGCTTTTTAAGTATCTTGCATTTCAGGTTTTGCCATTTATCATTTTAACAGAGCAATGAGCCGTGAGAGTCTGTTTTACTGCGGCATAAAAAGAGCTGAGGTGGTATTAGGGATCCCATTAAGTGAAAAAAATACCCAACTGAGCACCATCTACCGAACAGAGCTACTACAAAATAAAACATTTTAAAGCCTTTTGTTACTGTTCGAATTGAAAGTCGTCAAAAGGTGCGCATTTCTATGTTATTTTACATCTCATACTATAAAAAACAGAAGTCCTGATCTATCAGATGGATAGAGGCATTTTATAGAAATTGAATATTCTCAAAGACTAAACAAATCTCAGTCAAATTATCAGGCTCGTTTCACTGTCTGCTAATAAATCCTTTATTTGTCAGATGCATCGTTAAAAAGTTGCACTCTAAAAGTTTCAAACGTTGTGTTTCTGCACACTGGACTACAGCTGCCACTTCTAATTCGGACGAAAGACATAGCCTGGAGGCTTTTTTCCTTTTCTTTAGAGTACTGAAATCTGAACCGCTATGACACTGCACCGCTCAGAAATTGTTCCTGTGCGAGGTTCAGGCTTGACAGAGAGCCTACCTCGAGTAAAGACCCATTGGCTGTGCGTGTCTAATGAAAAAATAGATTAGATGTGCAGGCTTGCACACTTCATTGGCTTGTTAATGAGCATATTTGTTAGCATGTATGTGGGACTGGAGTGGTAGCGGTGTGTGTGTGTGTGTGTTGAATATATATCAGGTGATCTGCAATATAGCCGAGCCTGAAGAGGAGGGCTAAATGAGCCAATCACAGACCATCAGAGAAGCCATCAAGAGCCCAGACGAGTCCACCGGTCATTCACTCTGTCTGGTTCTTCCTCGACAGTTTCTCCAAACTCTTTTGCATTCTCCAGCGATAGCGCGCTCTCGTGAACAGCCTCCCTCCATCATGCGCTTCCCCGCAAATTAGTGTTAACGAGGATATTAGCCCTGGCATTAAACACAGTCCCTTTCTTGGATCCATTTGGCAGTAAGAGCTGAAATGAGGATGGGTCTCACTTTTGGCTCAAGGAGAGAGCGACACGAAAGCCTGTAAACCTTTGGACACGGAGAAGACGCTAGACGAGGCTAAGGAGGCGTCGACACTGTCACAGGAGGGGTCAGATCACCGGTTCATATGAGATGTCATGTCATTTCAGCCTTCTGACTGAAGGAAAGTCAAAACCTTTAATCAGAGCCAGAATTCAAAAGGCCAAAACGCCAAGGCTGCTTTTTCTGGAAGGAAACCCACTCCCTAAGATTTTGTTATTCTTTTGTGCACTCCTAACTACCAATGCAATATTTTATTTTCTGAATATAAGGTTAGCTTTATGCAGGGGAGGAATTGACGATATCCATCTGCACTGAACTATACATTTCCCTCGTGACTGCTGGAGTGTTTTAGAGCGTATCTCTGTTTCACTCTGGTCCTCCCCAAAAAACACACACACAGATGCTCTTACACAAATAAAGTGGATGTGGGATGTTAGTGTTGTGCACACCCCGTAGGGAGACGGCTTTGATAGAGGGGTTTGTGTCCGTCCCTGAGGACCCTGCGACACTAGTCACAAACAGCCACAGATCAATACCGCACACATCTGTCAGGGTGTGATTAAATTCCCCCATTCCATCCGGACCAGACACACCATAATATGAATGTTCGCAAATGCACTTGTGTTGTGTGCCGCGTTGGGAGAACAAGGTCTGAGAACAAGGTGTTAGGTTTTAGCCCAGGGTTCAAAAGTCTGGATGTGTGAGTCTCAAAGTTTACACCTTAACAGAGACTTACAGGCTGCTCTATCTTGTAAAGTCTGGGGTAGGGCTACAGCTGACAAGTAGACGTTTGCCTCCAGGGGTTTTAAAGCTTTGGTAGCACAAAGAGACAAAGATTAACCTAAATAGTTGGATGTTTGGACATAAATGGGGGGCCACACCTGAACCACCTAAGGACACGGAGGAAATAAATTAAAGAAAAAGCAATCGTCAGTCGGAGATGGTGACTGATCTGGCGTGGCGTCCGTCCAATATGTAAATTTCAGAGCCTAACTTTCTTTATCATCAAAAGAGCCTCATTCTCAAAAATTAGCCACTCTCCGTCTGTGGGAAAACAACAGAACACTAAAACTGAACTGTTGCTATGGAAACTATGAGGGAAAAACCATTTTAGGGAGAGTGGGTGGCAGGCAGTGTGTATGTGTTTGTGAGTGTGTGTGTGTGTGTGTGTGTGCGTGTGTGTGTGTGTGTGTGTCGTCAAACAGGTGCATGAGGAGGAGACAACCTGTGGTTGTCAACAGGTGTGCAGGAAACGGCAATTTCTGGGTCCCAAATGAAATGCTAAATTAGATTTTGGTCGCAGTGAAATTGGACAGTGGATTAGTCCTTCCACATGATGCCGTCTGTGTCAACCAAGATTGAGTATTAAAGTAAAGGTGCCACACTCATTTTCACTGTCACAGATGGACCTCATTATTAGGAGATTAGTCCACAGCTGCACAAGAAGTAAGCCGATTCATCGATGTCTATCAATGTTGCAGAGCTTGTAAGACGGCGGCGGCTCACGCAATCATATAGGGCAAATGAACAATTCCTACTTGGGTTGAATAAAAAAAAACAGGAACAAGCTATAATAACAGAGCAAGCTATGACTATTGCAGGTCATGAGGAAAAACCTCCAACCCTGAGCATAATGCTTACCTTTAGTCAACCGCAGTTAACATTGACTGGATAAAAGATTCAAAGGCGAGAGAAGGAGGCTACCTCCAAGGGCAAACCTTGAACCGATCATTTACATTCACAAATCAATAATCCTTGTCGGATGAAAGGCGAAGATAAAGGGTTGTCTCATCTTTGGTTTCATTTATGTGTTGAGGGACCTCTGTTCACCGGAGCATCGGTCATCTCTGATGGCACCATATTTTTTCATTCCATTTGGAATTTATGAGGTCTTTTTATTCCCTCCTCCCTTGACACAAATTAGCAAGGCTGGACAGAAAACAATGTTCTTCAAACAGAATGTTAGATCTCTGTGTCTGTAATCTAAGATGTGATCTGCAGCCACGTGCATCAGGATCTGATAGGAAAATGTTTCCAATGTCGACATTATGTGGAAGGATCAAAGACTGGTCGAGGAATTTTCCCGTTTTACCCTTTCTTCTTAAGGTCTATTCCAGCTGGGGTTAAAATCAACTTTATCCAGGAATCATTATTTGGGTCATGAGGGATTAGCAGCTTTTGGAGCTCCAATTTGAATTACACACAAGCATGCATGCATATACCACAAAAACATAACAACATTAGATTCTTCCTCAAAGAATTAGACTTTTTAATCAGGTAAGTCAGGAATGTCCAGGTCTATGAGTTCTGAACATCCACAATCTTTAATGGTGTCAATTTTAATGTTCTAACATTAATCATTTTTTTTTATATAGCTCAGTTTAAACGTGTTTGTTATACTTCCATTGGTCAGCAAGTCAAGTTATATCGACTTTTTGATCGTGAACAACCATACATTTGGAAGAAGATCTCGTCATTAGTCGGCTGATTTTGGTTTAGCAACTATATAAACATTGACGTGTGCCGTTTTGATTGAGAGACTCTAAATTTCCTCTTTGGCGGGAGAAGTTAGGAGGAAGAGTTGTTACCTACTACTACTGTTATCTTCTCTCAGCAGGCTAATTTTGAGGTTCAGCAAAGCAAATTGGCTAATTCACACAGCATTTGATTTGCAGTACTATTTAACCCATTATTTCCCCCATTTTCAGGTGTAGTCTTCGCATCTATCAGTCATACTATAGAAAATGAATAGTTTAGCATTAACCCTTAAATGTCCTCACAAAGAACCAAAATTATTTCTTCACATATTTTACTTAATTTTTTTATCTATTCATTATTTCAAATGAATATATAGATACATTTAAATTTACCATAAAATGACAAGTAGTTTATTTTAAAACCCGTTTCATGCTCTGTTTATTCCTGAAGCCGAAGAAGACACTGTAAGAACCCATTTATACATTCAGCATTTCCATTACTGATTGTGTGAAAGTTACATTGTTATGGATCCCACACCGTTTCTTGGCAACAGCTGCCGTACAAGGACTCTGATTGAGTTAGGTTCTCTAGTCCGGATTATTAGGCTCAGACTGGAAGGATGAGATTTGTCAGTGAGACAGTGAAGTTTGGATAATTAATGTAATTGCTGTCATCTTTTCCTTTCTTCTAGAAAAGAATCCCACAGGCAGACTTCCAGATACTGTGGATTAGACCATTTGAAATGGAAAGATTAAACATGTGTGCGAGTATTAACTGAAGAAGAAGGGTCAGGAAAGAACGGATTGAGTTTATCTCCTTCAATCCATTTCCACGGGTGAATGGTTTGTAATTCACGAGGTGCATCCTTAGGACAGATACCCTGTAATGTGAACTGAGAAGTGTGTTAACAGAGTATTCGCAAGCACTGTAGTAATACGTGGGGGTCTTGTATATACAATATATTATTACATAAAGGATAAATAAAAACAACGTAGAACTTGTCAGACAATTGTAAGAAAATACTCAGGTGCAGAGTTTCACAGGAAATGTGAAGCTAACCAAAACCAGTTGGACAATACCTTCAATGTAAAGCAGGAACTGGGTGTAGGATGATGAGAATGACCTTTCAAAATAAAAATAGAGAACACAATAAACCGGAAAATAACTCTAAGGAATTAAATAACACTAACAATAACACTTTTACCGTATTATATGTTCAAGTAATACATTAGTAGTCTTATGTTCATTGAAAGTAAAGCTTTAAATAGACTTATAGAATATAGAATGGTAATTGAAATGAATACTCTTCATTTTTTTATTATCCCTTTTTTCATAAAGTACAACATTTTAAAATCTGCCGTTCATCCCAGAGGAGCAGTGGGCAGCCCCCCCCCCCCCATGAGAGCAAATTCTGGTTCAGGGTCTTCTCTAAGATAAAGGAGCACACCAAAGTTTAATAACGGATTTAACTTTACAATACTGAGACAACAGACCTCGTCATCAAACCGGACGTGCAAAAAGCAGTGAAGTGCTGAAACATTAAGTACATGCATAGAGATATCTATGAAGGCTAAGTGTTACATCAAAATAGGAACTAAATGTAGAGTACATTATGAACAGGATGTAAAGAAATCCCAGGGGTACAAAGCACAGTAATGTGCTGCAATTATAGGTCTAAGAACGAAACTACAGGGTACCAGTTAATGTTTAGATTATTATTTAAACATTTATTTTTCAGGTTTAAGTAAAAGCCAGTAAGATATTGTATAGAAAATAAGCGGTTGGGGTATTATTATGCAGTTCAAGGATCATTTATCAACTATGTGCTGCAGACAGGGGGGTTGAACAAACACTGCGTGTGAGATGTATGCGGTAAGAACATTTGTATGGATATTTTAGAGTGTATGTTTGTGGATATAGATCGGAAGACACCACAATCAATAATTACCGTCACAGCAAATATATACATCTTTAATGACGCATTTATGACTGACCTTCTTCATAGTGACATTGATTTAGCTCTGAAATCCAAGAAATAGCATCAGAGCATTTCTTAAAGTACATTTTTACAATTTTGCATCAGCATTGACCTTTTTAAAGTAGTTTTTAGGCTACTAGAAGGGACGGACGTTCAGTTTCACACAAAACATAAAGCTTGACCTCTGCAGGATACTCTGGGCTCCATCCATTTTACTTGCCTTAAGGGCTCGTCAATTCTCCACCTACATACGAAACTAGGCCTATGCTGTCGTCCCAGACAGCAAGGGTATATCCCCGGAAACCCCTAATCCTCTGCATTGTGCAAGCAATCCTGATGATTGAACTCCTCAAATTAAATGGAAAGTTATGGCCGAGATGCAGCGTTTTTCGTACAAAAAAAGGTTGCCCTAGTTAGTAAAATGTGATCTATGGGAATAAAATATGATATATACAAGACAGATCTTGCTGAGACGGTTCATATATGATAAATTTGGACCAAATATACACTGTACCCGACGGAAAAATGTTATCATACTGGACCCGAAGCACGTAGGGTTAGGGATCATTCTGGCAGGATCCCTTTACTTAAGGTACCTTTACCTTAAGTAAAGGTAAATGTACCTTTACTTTGTCAAATGTACATTTGACAAAGTAAAGGTACAAATTCCTGATTCAAATACGTTTTTATAGCCGGAAAGAAGGGTATATAATTGAATCGTGATCCCCACCGCCACACATAGACCTTGGTGCAAGGAAGAGCTGGATAAATTTTGGGAAAGGTCGGTTGTATAATTCTGACGCTAGGGGGAGCTTTATCCCCAAATGTTTTTTGGGCCATGATTTCTCAACTGTTAGGTTTGGTTTCGATTTTACAGTACTAGGGGCTTGATTGGACAACAGGACGCCCTCCTCCTCTACAAACCTCCAGCCATTAGTCTCAATCCACCACGGTGTTATAAATCACACTAAAATGTTTTACAAGAAAACACAGATTTCATTATAATCCAGCCGCCGCCTCTGGGCCTGCTTGGTTGTGACAAGATGAAGAGGAGGAGGGGCATCATTTTGGGAAAAATGTGATGTGATGCACTTCGGATGATTGGTGTGAGGAAGACAATGGAGATGACATGTGTTTGTGTGTATGTATGGGGGGGGGGGGGACTATGTAGTCTGTCAACTGCTCAGGCCTCACAACAATGCCATCACAAGGCAGCGCCTGAGCACCTGTCACACAATATATGGAAGGCAGCCAAGTGGAAATACCTGTGTGTATACCTGAGAAGTGAAACCTGCGTGATAGGTGTAGGAGTTAACATCTCATTCCAGGGTGAAGCTGATTCCCTCCTCAGCTGCCCCGCCACACGGGAGGATACAGGCATGCAGAGTTCATCTGGGGCGAGGAGGTATCATATATGGTACATCCTTTCCTTGAGGAAAAGTAGAAATATCCCATACAGGAGTTAGTTTCTTCCAACAAAAGGATTGTACTTAAGGCACTCCTCATGATTGGATCTCCGTCAAACTATTAAAGAGATGATGTTTTAACATCTAATCAGCATACCTGCAGGTGGAGCGAACCTCTAAGGAACAGGAAATCTTGAGGAGACTAACATGAAGACATTACAGTCACAACCATACAGGTTATTTCGCAAGAAAGATGTCTGTCACTATCTTTTACATGACACCCTTCAATTCAGGAAAGCGCCAATAATCGTGCGAAACTGTAGTCGTCAAGCGGAAGACATCGGTTTAGATTCTCATTGATCCATGTGGGTTGAGTCCAAAGGAACTTCTGTTTCGGTTTTGAGGACAATTCACCTCTCATCCAAAAACTTCTTCAGAACTCCCACCCTCTCCAGCTTTCCTGCACTTGCTTCTTGAACTCTTTACTACAGAAGTGAAGAAGCCTCATTGCTGAGAGGTTAAATGTCTTCAAACAAAAACCGAAGTCCAGTTACTTTGGACTCAACCCACATGGATTTCAAGTGGCACACTTTTTTCAATAACAAATAGGGGCTGAAAATGAGCCAGACCAAACAGTTGAGCAGGATAATAAAGGGTGAATACTCACATATAATATTTTATAGCAGGAGAGGGATTGTTTCTATCATCTAAGGTTGTGAAAGGTGTCTTTTTAAATCTAATTCTGTAAGAAATTCAATAATATATTGAAAAATTAATTGTTAATCATTCATATGTCCAAAATAACTATATTACAAATTAAAGAATCCACTTGGCCTTCAGCATATAGGAAATCTTTAATTTTTTCTTCCTTTTTTTAAACATTTTCGTCATTTAACAGAGGCATAATGTAGAAAAAAAGGGGACTATAAAGGTATAAATTCCCTGAAACATAAATGAATATTTAATATTTATGATCAGGACTGATATTAGATGAAAGCATTAAGCCAATAACAGTGTAAAGTAATCTCAATATATAATATTTTATGTCATTTTCAGGAAGGGAAAGTTTTCCATTCCTCAAAGAGCTTAAAGCCCGACGGCTTCTCAAGGGCTAGTGTGATGAATTATTAACATTACATCATATAGATTTCATACTACAAGAGATATATAATATGGAAACACACTGCATCTCCTGCGGCATGCTTAATCGTGTGAAAACACCAAAACTATTGCATCTCCTGCGGCATGCTTAATCGTGCGAAAACACCAAAACTATTAACACCGATTACGTTTATTTGTGGAGACTATAATTATAGGTACAGCCTCTGAGGACTTCGGAAAAAACTCAAACAGCGGATAAATGTGACCCAACATATAACGTAGGGAGAAGACAGATGGTACAAAACATAATAAACGTTGTTTTTTTTTCAACTGTGACTGATAATATGAAAGCGGAGAATGACTGAATTAAGGCAAAGAGAAGATAAACACCATATGGTGCCGGAAAAACCCCTCACATTTCAGCCAAGACACCATCTTTTATTTTGTCTTTTTTTTTTCAGTAATAAAACATTTGCCTGCCAGTATGGCTCCACTCCGCTCCAGCACAAGCCTGCAACAAATTTCATTGAGCTTACTATCCCCCTGGTAGAGATCCACAACAGCTAAATGGATATAAATTCAAGTCGGATAGACAAATATGCTGAATTCACATAAATCTAAATCCTTCAACAGTGGGAGGTTAAGGAGGCGGAGAGACTTAAACTACTGGGAGGTGATGGACGCAAAAACGATGCAGCACTCAGCTGTGAAGCATGCAGGAGAACAGGAATAACATATACTTACTGGATTACCCAACTGTTTTCGCTGATGCAATAGTTCTTTATGATTGGAATGTGCATTGGGCACAAGAATTGAAATCAACATCCACACCAGGGGCTGCCTTCAACTACTTCACTGAGATTTGAATCCAGAGCATATCAGGAATGAGGAGGTCATTTTTAGCCAATGGGACCTCTATATGAGCTGATCTATAATCTTAACAGAATATTATGGAATTGATATTGCCACGGTACACTATGTCTGCCGACGCCACTAAAGATCATTTTGGTTCACAAGATAACTGAAAGACTTCATCAGTGTCAGATTTTAGAACTACAGAGACCTTAGTGCGAGGAAGAACTGGACTGACTTTGGGTATGGTCAGTTGTAAAATTACTTTAACTAGGGGGAATTTTGATTTGACTACTAAATCTATATTTTAAATGTTGTATTTTACTTTAATAGTTCGGATTTTACTCACTAAGGGAGCCTTTATTTACCAAAACACAATTTTTTTTACATAACTTCCGAAAGGTTTGTCTGATTTAGTCCAAATTTGGTGCATATTAATCAACATGGGGATATCTGTCTAGTATTTATCATATTTTTCTCTTAAAATTTAAATGTAATCAATCAAATCACGGGCTTTGCCCTTACAACACAGGGGACTGGTGGCTTCTATGGGATATACCCTTTGCTGTCGGGGACAACAGCAAAGACAGCATGTTCTCTTTTCATAGTGTTTTATTTTCGTAGAGGCTTTTTTTCTTGGCATTCTTTGCAATCTGGCAAAACATGTCTCAAATAATTAATTTTGGTTTTCCCAGGTTATGGCATATGTTGATATATATGTGAATTATGAACGGATCACCAAATAACAGGGTACAAAATTAATGGAAATAAAGGTTAGATTAAGGAAATAATCGGCAGGTTGATAAGTTGCATTTTTATACAAACAGTTTCAACTTTAACTCTCGCTCTGTCAGCTAGAACAGTAAAATCCTCCCTAAAAGGAGGAATATGTAGTTTTGACTTTAAAACTAGAATTTTCTGCATTTCCTTAAAGTTGTAGATACTCAACAGTTTTCCTTCATTCACTTTACACAAAGTATTCTTTATAGTGGGGTATTAGTAATTTGACTTCTTAGTTAAAGTATCAGAGTCCACCACTGCCCAACTCTGTCACCCGTTGTATAAAAACACATTAAACTATGACGGCTTACTTAATCAGGCCTTATCTAAATCAAATTTAATAGCCCTGCTCCCATAATTTATGCTGCCTTAAGCAGCCAACCATCAAAAATTTGGTGGATTGGATTTATTTGGATCCAAATGAAAATTTAACACATTCATTGATCTCCGTAAAATATGTTTGAAAACTTTAATTGCTTTAAAGCGCAAGATCAATTCATCATTCCCTTTTAATCATGTCCATCCTTATCACTCTCAAAGAACATCGGAACATCTTCAACTCTGCTTCATGTCTTTCAGTCAGAGCCACCTTCTCTAAACCATACAGCAAAGCGGATCTCACTGTCTTGGAAACATTTCCCTTCACTCTTGCTGCTACTCTTCTGTCAAAAATATTTCCTGACACTCTTCTCCATCCACTCTTCAACTACTTTTCAACACTCCCCTTTGCTCTGAACAGTTAAGCTCCTGCACCTTCTTCACTTCTACCCCTTGCATCCTCCACGTTCCACCTGGTTCCCTTTCGTTGACACACACATTCGTGTTCTGTCTTGCTGTGACTGACCTTCGTTCCTCTTCTCTCCAGTGCATACCTCCACCTCTACAGGTTTTCTTCCATCTGCTCTCACTACAGATCACAATGCCATCCACGACTATCATGGTCTACACAGACTCCTGTCTGACCTCATCTGTCAGCCTGTCCATCACCATAGCAAAGATGAAGAGGCTCAGAGCTGGTCCTTGGTGCAGTCCCACCTCCACTTTGAGCCCATCTGTCACTACTTCACACCTCACTGCTGTCATGCTGCTCTCATACATATCCTGTACAACTCTAACATACTTCTCAGTCACTCAAGACTTCCTCATGCAATAAACGGAGGTCGCTAAAAATAGAGCACAACACTTGAACACTTCATTTGTGTCCCTTTTCAGTTCTCTTTTGTGCGTTATCCTCTCAAACCTGAACCAGCTTTGATAGCACAGTCTGAATGGGTAAAAGGGATGGGTTCATGAGAAACGGGACATATTTAAGCGACCTGGCTGTTTACCCTAATTTTCTTAAGATAATTTGGTAAAACTGACAAATCATCAAAAATCACCTCCATGCTGTTTCTCTGCCACAGGGGTTCACCCTCCGTTAGACCTTCATTTATCATCATCAGTGTGAACCCGCGGGACCCGAGCAACCCTGCACCCTGCTCTCTCTAAACACTCTCCATTGGCTACTCTGCTAACTCTGTTGCAAAAAACCATGATAGCTCACCAGTAGCCCATTTCTTACAGCACAATTAAGTATGACTGCTCTGAAATAAAATGACTTTTCATCAGGTTCCTTTACCATGTCGGAGAGATCACACTCATCAGCCCTCGCCATCAATCATTGAGACGGACAGAGGAGCCACTGGCCTTCAAAAAAATCTTGTATCATTGTGAGTTAGACTTTAACAATCTTTCCCTGCCAACATCTATACCCAACATCCTCACATTTAGGCAGGAAAAGAGATGACCTAAATTCACATGACGTCCCAAACGTAAATATTGGATGTCATGAGAAGCAGATGGTCTACTTTTGGAAAATCCTGATAGACCATTGGTTAGAACAAATATATATATATGTATATATATATATATATGTATATATAAAAAAATATATATATATTTCTTTTTTCCCGTCATTTTATTCCTCTTAGCCTGGGTCAGGTCATTGTTGGGTCAACAGGCCAAACAGGGTATTCCCAATGTTCCTCTCCCCAGCATGATGTTTCAGCTCATCCCATGGGATCCCGAAATGTTTGAAGACCAGACGAGATATAAAATCACTCCATTGAGTCCTTAGTCAACCTCAGGGTTTCCTCTTAATTGAAAGTGCCTGGAAAAATTCCAAGGTGGAGCTTTTTTATAAAAAAATACAGTTTTTGGACATAACTTCCTATCCGACGAGCCAATTGTCCAAATCAGGTGCAAATGAATTGACTCTAGGAGAACTATCTTATTAATATCATATATTAATCTAATATGCCATATTTAAGTCACTGGGGGGAACTTTTTTTTTAATTATTATTACAATAAACTCTTTTTCGGACATAGTTTTAATTTTAAGAGTTTGATAAGGGGGGATTGTTTGTACAAAGCAAGGTTATCTTGGGCTTTCTTGGGGATGTACACTTGATGTTAGCTGACAACATAGGGCAAGTTAATTGATTAAATGAAGCTGGAAGAAACCATTCAACTCATGTCAATGTTAAGAAATTATGTTCCCCACACTAGGGCTGTCTGAAATTGTATTTAATGACTCTTCTAGGCATAATATTGGATTATTTATTGTAATAATTACAATTAGAGACCAGCATTATACATGAAAGAGCAGTTACCGCTTTGAAAGAGTAAAAGTTGATGCATCACATGTGAACAAATGCAGAAATGTTACGCTGTAATGTTTATTTAGCAGACATTTCACAGATAACTCTCTGATAACTACTGTCGGAATTGATAATACTGATAGTGTAATTTTGTGAAAATTAAGTTTATTTTAACCCAGGTTATGGGATACTGTTTGTTTCCTGATATCAATAGTTAATTTGCTATGTTTTATTCTACAAAATACCACACACGCGTATTATTCATATCGCATGGAAGTGCAGTTAATTGATAAACAATTTCTGAATTAATTGATCAAACCATGTCTTGGCGGACATAGGGAATGCATTCTCACAACTGCCCACTCTGCAATTCTAACTATGCTGGAATCCAGCCTGTAATAATTGGGCCTCGGTTACGAGGCCCTTAACACCCATGCAGGAAGTTTCACTTATTTTTTGCTGAGTCATGCTCTGCTTTGGTTGGAGTTGAGTAGAAATGTACGAGGAGTGCAGGATGAAAATCACAACAGGAGTCTGGAGAATGTGTCTCTGCCCACATTGGCGTCATGCAAACCAAAACTCAATATTCCATACGGAGAGCGTGCAATCATGAAGAAAAATGTAATCTTGTATGCTGCACGTGTTTGAATATAGATTTTCACGTCAAATATTTTTGCTGTTGTTGTTATGAAAAACTTTTCAATCCATTTGCATGAACATTTTACGCTGTATAAATGGAGATGAGATTACATCAACAATGCAAAAATCGATTTCAAGACGTAAAGCCGCGGTCGGCGTGGCAGTAATGAGCACCGGTGCGACTGAAAAGTGTTTGCTCTTGTGCCAATGAAAGATCAGGGTGAATGGTGAAATAACCTATTAGCCAAATGAATCAGCCATAACCTCACCCTTAAAACCTGTAACTACATATTCACAATTACAATAATGTAATTAAAAAGAGAGAGAGAAAAGGAGAGAAGGGCAGACAGAAAAAAAGGAATATAGCCGACGTAACGTCTTTAGGCAAGACTCCTAAAACAAAAACCCATAAGCCTCAAAGATCTCCTCATGTGTGACTCTGCCTTGATTCTAGGTTGCCATCTATCACAATTCCCAACTAACTAACAATTGTGAAGGCAAAATCACACTGACTAGTGGTTACTGTTTTATGGGTTTGGTCATGCTTATCTTCAATTTGTCCTAAGGAGGTTCTCACCTCCATCTGTCTGTTAGTCTGACTATCAACGGGATTACACAAGAACTACTTGAGTGTTATGACAGTTGTTGGAAGGGTTGGGCCTGAGGCCAGCAGAACCCATTACAGTAAATGTTAGAAACTACTTAAACATTATTTAAACTATAAAAACTCTTATGCTTATATAATATATTTTTCATAGTTTTTCACCATTTTCACATATTATGCATAAACTACCTGCTACCAGATTTGGATAAAAGTCTAGTTGAATGATTTGTATGGAGGAGCATTAGGGCCACATATGGCTATTAGAATTGTTTTCTTTTTAGAATTCTGACTTTATTTTCAGAATTCTGACTTTATTTTCAGGATTCTGTCTTTAAACTCAGAATTCTTCAAACTCTGTAGCATGAGATTAAAGTCAGTATTGTGGGATAAAGTTGGAATTGTAAGATTAAAGGCGGAATTCTGACACTAAAGTTAGAATTCTGAGATTTTAAGTCAGAGTTCTGAGACTGCAGTCAGAATTATGAATTTAAAGTCAGAATTCTGAGAAAAAAGTCAAAATTCTGACTCTAAAAGTCAAATTTCACATTATCATATGTGGCCCTAGTTCTCTCACATAGACTTGACATTTGACAAAGAAGATTCTATTAATTTTAGAGTGGATCTAGATGAAAGTGTGTGTTCATTATTGTTTTTTTTCTTTAATTCTGTGAGAATCTTGAGGCCAACCATTTTGACTGCTGGACTTTCAAGTACAAGTGGAAGAAACTGTTTTTGTCCCCAGGTGCAAATTTAAAGGCAAGTTGAGTAGTCAAAAACACACACTAAAATCTTAAAAACACAGGAGGAAAAGACAAACACACATCATGACAACTTGTACACATGAAAAACATTGAATGAAATCACTAAGGCAAATTAAATGTCATATCAATAAATATATAACTTTAAATTTAATGTGATGAAAAGCTAAAGGCGGTGTTTGGCATATGAGGTATATGAGGATGGGTAGAAGCAAGGTCAGTGTGAAAATCACTATTAGTGGATATTCTGGAGGTCTGATTGCCTGTGAGTGTGGGGGGCTGGCAGGGTGAGCAGAGGAAAAGGGACGTGAGGAGGAGTAGGGAGTTGAAGAGCTGATCAGCTTTAAGCTGGGCTTACACTGTGCTGACTTAAGAGTTGTGGCTGTTTGATTCCAACTCAGGTTGTACAAATAAATCGTTTGTGGAAGCTCAGGATTGGTGAGCTCACAGTTAAATCCATCGTCCCTCATGACTTGAGGGCTGACGACAGGGCCGGCTGTCACTATTGACAATTAACATTAAAGATTGGTTTGAAAGCTCTGATGCTGATATAATTTTGTTTTCTAGTAACATGCTAACAAGAGAGAAAACAAGCTATTTGGATAATTTTGCTATCCTGAGTGCTGAACCCTATTTAGATGAGAGGCACCAGCGTATCTAGACTGGTAGGTGGTGGTTGCCCTGCTTCAACTGCGCAAAAGGCTGAATTGGCCAAACTAAATTTCTGAAATGTCACTAAACCATCCAATCGTCTGACTGTCGTCCGAGAGCTGCTTATCAGCTATTGTGTCCTTCTGGACACTGAAGGACAAATAACAAATAGCCCTGATAGTATTGAGGCTCATGATGGGGCCGAAAATGGGCTAAAATCATACAGTGTAAGCCCGGCTTTAGGAGCAAAGGTCTCCCTTCTTCTATGTGTCCTATGGCCCAGGTATCAAGGCCGTCATCCGGGGGACAGCTAAAAGTGCGGTCATCCTCATGCTCTTGTCATCTGCTATTAATGCAATTAAGACTGCTAAGTGTATATAAACTATAATAACAGTATATATGTATGTTATATATATATATATATATCGAAGGTCGACATCGGAAGAAGAGCAAAAACAGGAGTGCAGGTGTTGGTCCGCCATGATATGGTTCCTTGGACTGCAGAATTACCAGGAGGATAATTTCTTGTTATTCTGATTTGGAGCTGCCTTGTGTCTTGTATTCAGCATATCTTGATAGGAGATATTGTATTACAAAGTCAATTACTTTCATTACATGGGGAAAAGAATGAAAGAGAGAAATGGTGACCCAGATGGCGAGTTAAAAACTAGACAATGGGTAAAGACAGGTAGATAAAAACAGCCCAAGGAGGAGATGCTGAATTGCATATCAGCCTCAGCAGATTAATATTGATTATACTCTTTTCTGGATTTTATTCAGGCCTCAATTTCACATCCAGGTATTCGTATAAAAATCTCTTTTGCAGGTGGTAATACGATAAACCAACCTTCAAGGTGATCTATGATTCGTATAACACTTGTAGTGTTTTATCTCACTTGCTCTCATAAAAGGAGCTGTAATAGCTCTGAGAAGTTTTATTTCACCCATTTTCTCTCCAATATCGACTTTTGTGGCTTGGCTTTAATGTACTAGACTAGTCCCACATCGTGGCTGCCGTCTACACATACGGAAACCTTTAAACAGGAACATGTCTGTGTGCACATGAGAGGATGCTGTTGCTGACATACACACACACACACACACACACACACACACACATACCTCCACCCATATGTCATCGGGACCAACCGCCTTTCCATTCTTCATTCTCTTCAGAGCTGCTCTCATTTCAACCTTACGGATCCTCGAATTCGAATTCCTGATTTACAATTCTCCCACCTGTCTCGCGGCTCCGGCTGTGGCCTTTACCCCAGGCCATGAACCGAGTGTTTGCAGCGCCGTCCCTCCTCCTCCAAAGAGAAGCAATCACTGTAGCACATTTGGCCATTCTTCTGCGGCTGAGTGTAATTCCCAGGAAGGACCTCGCGGACCTCACCATTTTACATCTCAACAGTTTCTTCAAATTAACCTTCTCTGACAAGGTTTCATGCTTCATTCTCTTCTATTGTGCTTAATCAATCAACAAAACTCCACTCCGACCCACAACGGTGGAGAAACTGTTGATCTCATAGTATCTGTTTATCTGAGCTTTGATCTATAGTTTTGCAGAATAAATAACTAAATATGTTTTCTAAAATATATTTTCTAAATATATATCAAAGGAACTTCTACACTTGAAGGCTACCTTAGATTCTTGAATAGGAAGGGGTGAGCTGTGATGCAATACGGGTTGCAATCGCGTAGCAACGCGGCTTGTTTATGGTATTTTTGTTTTGATTCGTTATTATTTGTTGACAAATTGATCAAATCACCAAGTTTGACCCTAATCTCCTGTCCTTGTAATTCCAGCACAGATTGAATGACAAATTTCCATATTGGAAACTAAACCACGGTTGCATGCACATACTGCAAGATGATCGTCTTTCCTCCGCTGCATAAGCAGCCTGGAGTATCATTCACGATCGCACTCAGCAATATGATCATAGCACCACTGGAGGAGAAGCCCCGGGGAGTGAATACGATACAGAGGGTAAACATAGTGATTCTGTGACAGAGGCTTTACTGGTGTTTTAGCAAAGTACCATGAAATAGCCCTGAAAAAACAGCGCAGCTGAAATTTCTACAAGTTTCTTGTGGTCAAGAAGAAGAGCCACTCATCTAGGATGAGCCCAGGCTTTAGATTTCAATTCAAGAAATGATAAAGTGGTTCCAACAGAATAAAGCTCTACCGATGGCAATGATGGCCGGGCAGAAACAAATCCACGCTAACCTCAGGTGATTGTGACAGACTGATGGATTTATAGACACTGCTGAAACCGTGCTATCACAGTGTTAGCCCTATTATCTCGCAAATACATAGAATATAAAAGTAACATAGTGACAAAAACTCCCTGAGCCAGTACTCAGCCAGTTTGGCACCTAATTAAAAGATCATCAAAACGAAGCTGAGATGTTATAAAGTAAAAACGTTCCTTTAACCAATTTGTCACGAGTTTCTTTAATCAACAATACACTGGTATTTGTTTCCACTCCCTGCAAGAGTAGAAGTAAATAAATACTAGTGTTTCCAACTTGCAATTTATCCTGATGAATCACAGCCAATTGTTCTGATGAACTCAATTAAATGTTCCGATTGACTGACGATACTAATTGGACTACAGTAATTTGCTAAAGCAATGAATAAGGGCTGGAGGTCATGCAGGGGTTATACAAGGTTTACCCCACATATGAGCATATATGTGCCAATATGGTGGCATCAGTTACCCTGTTCAATGACAATATAGATAAATTTTTGTCGCAAAATGATAAAAATAGATTGCCATGATGTGATTAATTCTAAACTTTTCAAATCTAGCATTTAAAGTTGCGGCGTGTGAGTGTTTAGTGTCATCAAGCAGTGAAGTTTCGAAACCTGTTTCACACATCAGCTCACGCCTCCCTATCCAAGAATCTACAGAGGCTTTCAAGAAAGATGTCATTTTCTGCAGCTTTTATTTTATTATTCACCAACATAATTCAGCATTTTGTCATTATTAAGTTTGTCGTGTAATAAATAAATATTTCAGACCGAGTCTAAACCTAAAATTAAGTATAATGAAAAATATAATGCTCAAATTTTATAATTTATTACAAACATTCATCCTCTTTTTCTGTATTGCCACCTTCGTGGTTAGGGTTTGATTTTAGGCAAAATCTCAGTTAAATCTGCTCAAGTCAATATTTTTTAATTAACAATGGATGAATTTATCCCTTAAGATGTTAGAGGGTTTCCCTTCACTTACAAAAATCACTGAGATTGATCGCAGACTCAGTTTTCCTCTGCTTGTTGGGGCGTTTTTATTATCTCTCAGCTCATTATTTTCCTTTTCTGGCCTGCACCTTTGACGTTTTGGCCCAGTCTCTTAGCACATATTTAGCCACTAGCTGGTGAAAATATACACTATTGGAGCATTTATCAGATAAAGAGCCAGATATTTGTCAGTGAGTGGTTGAAATTAAAACACAACCACAGCAGAAGAAAAGGGAATCACACTTTTATTCATCGTGAGGCGAGAAACATGACTCCATATAAATGCTAATGCATCTCTGCGTTTGATGGATGCGTAGAGGCAACAGTTTGACACATCACGACCATTACAATTTACAAGTCTGATCCAAAGAAGTGGGGGCGCTGCGAAAAATATGTGCTAATCCATTCTGACATATATTAAGGTGAAAAGAATGAAGCAATATATTCAATGTCTTACGTCATCAGTTTCATGGAATTTTGTCAAACCTAAAAGAGGCAGTCATTCATTCAGAAGAAAGAATGACGTTCACAGTCTTTTCACAAACTCACTCAGGAACATTTGGTACACTCCTTATCCCTGCTGCCCTGATTGTTCTGGAAAGTCTCCAGTCATGGCATCACACTGACCATTGGAAGGTTTTGCTTGATTTTCTAATCAACACTGTAGACAGTACTTTGTATCTTGCAGCAGGTCACACTGTGCCTTCACAAGTATGAAAATTTAATTTGTCAATATTGACTGATGAATAGTATTACACAGTATTATTTTTTCTTATTTCTTATTTCTAAACAGCCATCAGATAGGATTTTGTGAAGTTTGGCATACTTTTGAGCGAAACGGAACAATGAGTTCTTGTTAATTTCCCGTTTGTAGACCCCTGTATGTAATATTTATATTCTCTCCTTACTTAAACTGCATTCAATGTAAATGTACTGCAGACAGCGAGACATTGACAAATGCCAATTTTTGTGAAAGAACACAATACCATTTTGGTAAAATATTTAGTTTACAAAATTCTAATGACTCAGGAATCCCTTAAGGCTGAAGACCAGGACAAATCTATAGAATTCTAGTAACGGAGAAGCAGTGTCCTCTGGTTGAGAGTGAATTATGGTCACTGTGAAGACTCTTACCACTGACTGTCTGATGCTCCATTTCCTTTCGCTCTCTCTCCCCTCTGACCATCTTCAAGCTGGAATGGAATGGCCATTAAATGAAGCAGTTTCAAGTATTTCTCCGACTATTTTTCATCTCACAGCGGCGGCAGGTGAAACGCTGGACCAAAGGTCAATCAATTGAACCAGTGTGTCAAAGTGTCCTTCATGACCCCCCACTGTGTTATGTGAACGGACATAAGAATGGAAAAAATTCATTCTTCTGAAGCCAAATCAAATCACTCAAACATATAATGTTGATCCTATTTTTTTACCTCCATCAAAGAAGTTGTATTTTTACTATATGATTGATTGATTGTTTCACTACATTTCATGAAGATGGACGAAGAACCTGTTGGCATTTGAGGTGAAAAAAAAGAAAAATAGAAAGGTGTCCAAACACACTTCGCACCGCATAACTATTTTGGCCGCAAAAAGTGGAACTACACAATATAAGGCACGTTGTTTTAAAGTTATGCCTCACTCTGAACGGTGGTACTGATCAAAATCAAACCTTTTATCCATGTTTGTTTCTTCAACTGCTTAAAAGTAAAGTGTTTATATAAAGCAAGACAAAAATGTGACTAACAAGGCGAGGGACTGTTTTGATTTGCTTTGATTACTGCATTTTATTGTCTGCTTACTTTCCATAGGTTTCACCTGCGTGTGTGCGTGTGTGTGTTGTGTGTATGTGTGTATGTAATTTTGGTGGCAGTATTGAAGTGATAAGATTTTGTACAATTAGGGATCCGTTATTTAAATGTCTTGTTGTCTCTTATCATAATTTTTCCTGCACATCATTCTGGTCTTTTATGATGTGTAAATAACCCAAACCAGTATGTTCTCTACTATTCCTGCAGTAGTTGGTCGTGGTGTAGCGGGTGCAGGGATGAAACACAGTGTAAATCTTAATTTTTCACATGCCCAATAATATATATCAAATCTGGTAATGGGGATAAGTGGAAGTGGACTTTTTGTAGCCAAATTGATGGTTGACAACCTAGCATGGAAAGTTACCATGAACCATCTCCTGATTTACTCTTTTGTTCATAAATCCTATACTCTCCACAATAACGGCAGGACATGTACTCGCTGAGCAGAGGGATGGCTCACAATAAAAGGGCCTTATTCTTCAGAAATACGCAGCTTTGACACATAACTCATATCTCTACCTTCGATCTTGACTTCAGATAAATAAACAGATTAGCGGAAAAGTATTTTATGTTAACACAACTGATCCTCTACAAAATGTATTTTGCTTTTTCATTGCCAGGAACCCAATCATTCTACAACGTTTCAGATGGTCTAGTAGTAATCCGTCGATGAAAAGAAAAACAAAGGAGTAAGCGGGCTGTTGTGATTGACCGACCGACATTCCCTCAGGAGGACTATCCCTTTATTTAGGCAATAGTGTTTTGTCATACCACTGTGTCATCCTCACACATGTTCTGAGTTCATGTCCTGCCATTACTTTGGAGATTTGTTAGTATAAATACCACACATCTATCTGACAGCATAGTGACAAGACCTTCATTGCTAGCCTTATACGACTTTCTTTTAAAACTCTTCTCTCTGTACATCTAACTCATTCATGCTACTTTCATGCAGACCCCATACCTCCTTATCACCACCCAGTCTTTGCAGACTAACACAGCTTCATATCATGAGGTGAACAGAATCATCAGCCACCACCGCCTACACCACCAAGGACATGCAGAGTTTATCTTGCTGCTGCTCTTCCCGTATCACATTATCTGTGAAGAGTCTGAGTGCCAAATACAAATCAAGCCTTGCCGTTGTCGTCATCAGCAAAGGTTTATCCCCAGAAAGTCAAGAATCAACTGTCTTGTACAGCAATCCTCCTGATTGAACTACTCAAATTAAGTTTGTCCGCAGTGTTTTTTGTAATAAAAATGTTTTAAAGCTCCCTCTAGTGAGTTAAATATGAATTATTAGAGCAAATCTTGATATATACAAGATAGATCTCCTTGAGTCAGTTCATAGGCACCAAAATCTAGACTAAATCAGACTAATAGTTAGGAAATAATGTCCAAAAAACACTTTTTTTGATTAAAAAGCTCCCCCTATAGTGAGTAAGCTAAAAACTAATAGAGTAAAATATTGTCAAACAAGATAGATTTCCTCGAGTTGATTCATATCCACCAAATTCGGACTGAATCAGACCAATGGTTGAGAAATTATGTCCTGAATATGTTGGAGATAAAGCTCCCCCTAGTGTCAGAAATAAACAATCAACCATTCTCAAAATCAATGCGGTCCTTCCTTGCACTAAGGTCTATATGGTTATAAAATCTGAAGATGATCCATGGAAGACTTTTTGAGTTATTGCTTTAATACGAAGGATCTGAAGTGAATGCGGCGGACTTGGTCGCGGCTGCTGCTGCGGTGGCGGCGGTGATGATAATTCCATAATATGTTGTAGTTAAAAATGACCTTTACTTCATTCAATGGTGTGTCCTGATATAACTAATGTCAGGTTGGCAGGAGGGAAAGAGGCCCATTAACTTTGATAATGTCTGTAATATGAATGAGTACCACTGGATCTCCAACTCAGCAGGCGAAGCAATGATAAATGATCCACTGGATCATCACTGAGAAGGGGAAAGCCCTGCTAGACCTCACTATGGTTCTGCGCTTGTACAGGAAAAAAAACTACATCATAAATAAGTCAAAGAATACCGAATACAAGGTGCTATTAGCTAAACAGTAAATATAATCTGCCATGGTGTGGTGACGCACCGTAAGTTTGGCCGGCTTTTGTCCCCTGACTCTGTTCGTGCTCCATCAAAACAACAAGGTCCAAAAGCCAGAACATAAGGTTGGATATGCCAATCCATTTATTGCCAAAAAAAACCAATGGAATCTCCAAACAACCTAATATTTCCTGATCAAAAGAAACAAAAACGCTATCTACATACCCTCACGCCACGTTTGGCCAGGGCAAAAAAGACAATAGACCTCTACTCCTGTCACAATCCATCTATCAGTTATAAAGCCTTATTTGGTCACCCACAGCACCAACACCCATAGGTACTGTGGAAATGGCTCCTACAATAAGGAAGATTTGTGTCTCAAAATGAGCCATTGAGATTCATAAAAGTGTGTTTTTTCCCCTGGAAAGCTGCTTTTTGTTACCATACATTTAAACGTCTGCAGTTGAGGCACATTTAAATCATTCTAAGTTGTATAAGAGTGACGCTGAATCCAGATTTAAGACCATCACGTTTTGGTAATAAGTCTATAAAGTTATATTGGAGCATTTTAAGTGAAGTTTACCTAAATTATTAACTGGAAAAATACTCATATTGAGCATTTGAGATATTTTCAAGATTCTTTGACTTCACAAGATATTCAAGATGCTTTCTTCACTGACATGTTATTGTCAGTGAAGAAAGCATCTTCACTGACAAGGGAATTGTGAGGGATTGTGTCTCATATGAGGTGCTGTAAGATGAATTAACTAGAAATTAGACAAATACACGTTTGAGTTCTTGTGGCAATGCTCTGTCCACTGAAAATAACTGAAAATCTTACCAGGAGTATTTGTCTAATTTCTAGTAAAACATCTTATTGCAATTAATTTAAGACACAATCACCGTACAGTTAACCTTTCACTGAGATATAACGACTTGTTTTTAGGCAGTTGAACATCTTATTAGGTCAAAGAATCATGAAAATATCTCAAAAGATCAAATGTAGCATTTCTAGCTAACCTAAAGAGAAATGTTATCTTTAAATGCTTATTTCGTATTTTTCTCTAATCTTATTTCAAAGTCGTAATGGAACAGCGTCACTAGTAGATAGAAACTTAACAGCAATTCTCCACAATGGATATTTATGAGGATGTTAAGGAGATACGAGTAAAAAACAAACAAACCAAAAAAAGAACCATGCAAAAATGAACATATTACAATGAAAACCAAACTAAAAAAAAAAAGGAACAATCTTAGACAAGAAAGGAAAAATCCAAAGTTTTAAGAATTACTGACTGATTCGGAGACACAAAACCTCCTATTAGTAAAATATAGTTTAAAATTAGATCTACCATGTCATTTCTAGATGCCCTTTATCTGAATCTCTTGATAAAGCACATTTTCATATGTTCTATGGGCAGGTAGATTTTTTCCTTATTAGAGACTAAAACATCTTATATTCATTGTTTTTTTTAACTTATTTTTGAATGGGATTTTCTTCTAATGTGGTCACCGTTTGTGACATGATCATTTTGTCAGATGTACTGAAATCCTCAGACTGGTTGGCAGAAGGACGTCTCTGTTGTCGGGGACAACCTCTGGATTTCTTGCTCCTGCTAAGCTCTTTGTAAAACAGATGAAGACGTTTTATTTCCATCCAAGAAGGTGGCTTTACCTTTTTCAGTGTTTTTCTTTGGGTTTACTGAGAGCTGGAATCCCTGCAGGTACCATAATGGACCACTTTTGGCCTTTTTGGGGAATACATCTTTTCACTGTTTTTTAAGAAGATAAGGAGATTGACACAACAACGCCAAATACCTGTATGTAGGTAGAACCAGCATGGGTTCAAGTTAAGAATAAAGACTGGAGAGATAATCTTGGTCTGTCTAAATAAATCAAAATCTACTCATGAAGCTCGGTGACTGCGTTTGATTCATGCTGTAACTATTTCTTGCAGTGACTTCCTAACTGGTTCCCTGGCTGTATTATTCATGCCCCTCTAAGCTAAACGTCTCCTGGCTGGATTCTGATATTGTGTGACCATAAAAGCCCTCAGCCAGTGCCATAATAGTGGAAAAAAGTGGTGCAACAAATATGTAAAATGAGGATTAGGGAGATTTAGCTTTAAATTGTGCCAATAATTGATGTTAATGTATGATTAATTCACTCCCTTCCCTGTGATGACGATGCAAGACATATTTCAAGGATGCCAAGCACCTTGTCCCACATTTATAAAACAAATTTGTTCACATTGAGATGTTAAACAGGATTCCTTTTCTCTGCCTCCACAAGGTCAGGCTGATGTCTCAATGCTTGTGCAAAGACAATCACAGCACTCACGTCCATTTCTTGTGAGGATTCCCAAAAGGTCACAACCTGTGGTTAGAAATTCATGAGACTCTCAAGTCGTTTGTTGGTCGAGGCATCCCATTTACACCTAGCAGGTATCTGCAGGGTGACTTGTTTTTTCCTGAGCACCTCTTTGAGCCTTTACTGCACCGGGGATCTGTATTAGATGGGGTTGTTTGTTTTTTTACCCCAAAGACCGTAAATCTGTGATATATAGTGTTAAAAATCTATTCATCAATCTCGCAAATACACAAAAAAAATGTATTTAAAGATTTAAAGATATGTTCCAGTCTTTATAAATGTATTATTTAGATATGATTGTATTAATTCTGCATTTAAATCAATCAATCAAATTTCATTTATATAGCGTCAATTCACAACAGCTGTTGTCTCAATTAAGTAGGTTTCCAAAAAGAGCAGGAATGGACCGAACTCTTCCATTGATTATCCGACCGAGATCCGAGACCTAACAAATTCCACCAGGAGCAGCCCTGGGCAACAGTGGCAAGAAAAAGCTGCTTTCTAACGGGCAGAAACCTCAAGCAGGTCCAAGACTCCGGCTGGACAGTCTACTGCCATGACCGGTTGGGTTTGAAGAGAGAGAGAGATGGAGAGAGAGAGAAACTGAGGAAGCGAGAGGATATGAGAGAGAAGGAGAGAGCGAGGGAGTGTGAGAGAAAGAGTGTGAGAGAAAGAGTGAGTGGAGAAAAAGCGGTGGAGGTGGGGAATGGACACAAACACTGACGGGTCATGTCGGCAGGGATTCCAGGATGATAACAACAATAATAATAGTATGATAACATTTATCAATAGCTTATGGGAAAATATTATACTACAATAACAATAACAATAACATTAATAATAATTGTATCATAATGTAATCAGCAGCAGATCCAGCCTCCATCCATGTGAAAAAGCAGAAAGACTCCAGGGAAGAAGTCAAGTTAGTAACATGCATTAATCCAGTAACATGCATTAAAGTGAGAGGTATGCATGAAGATTGCAATCAATAATGCAGAAGTATAGAAAATTGGTTGTTGAAGCACAAATGAATACATATATTCTTAAGTATTTGCTTAAATGTGGTGTGTAAGTGACGTTTGACAAGACTAGGAAAGGAAAATGTATTTCTATAACATCATTCAGACACAAAGTGTCTCAAAGCGCTTTATAGAGTCATATACCTAATTTAAAATAATGCTTTACCAACATTTAAATGAATCAAAAGTGTGCGGTACCATTAAGAACAAGGGTTTAGAAAAACAGTGAAACTACAAATAAATGACTCAACAAAATGCAAAGAGGAGCACATTCAAAAATGAGATTAAGGTAGACAAATGATTTGAATTTATGGTAAAGCTGCAGGAAGCAGTTCTTTTTTTAGGCCAGCTTTAATTTGTGTTTAAGCAGATCTCAGGTACTCGGTATGCTAGTTCCACAGTCAAGGAGCGCCAAAGCATGAAGCATGTAAGTGAAGATCCTCATTCAAACAGTTCATGATAATCCATGAGGGTTGATCCCGAAGCAAGTGGACTTGTTGCTTCAAGGCTCTCGGCAGGCAGTTTCACCATCATTCACATCTTGAATCATGCTAACGACTCACATGATGACTCAGCAGTTGTGTCCCCAATTACTCCTAATCATCCCGATTCCCCACATTGGTGACCCGTGTTCAACTATATTCTTGTGATCTAACAACTCTCCTAATATCAACCTCCTCACTGGAGGTTTTGATGCCAGCAATGGCCCGAATTTCTTTATTTGGCCGACGGAGTCCAAAGATAAACCAGGACTCCTGGCTTGATTTGTAGATTTTAGAGTCAAGGAGTCAAGGTGAGAACTGCCTTTTTAGCCTTTGTTCTTTTGAAACCAGACATTCGTGTTATCATGAATATATTATGTCAGCACATTCATGATCAACATCCTTGTTCTGGCGCCGACAGATTTTTAAAAAAAAGCCCAACCTTGGTGACATTATGTCATTGCATCACCAATAAATTGATGCAGAGCTTTTTGAAAGCACAAAGTGTAAATTATCCTCACACATTGATCGCCTTTGTCCTCTGTGTTCCATATTCAGACTAATCGGGTCAGATGAGCCAAAATAAAATCAATGACGATACATAAATGTTCATCAAGCAGTTATGATTCATGCAATAATGGAGGCTGGATGAAACATAAGACTGGCGTCCCCCACCCTCAGCGCTTTGTCTGCTCGTCTCCGGGGATCCTGGGAGAACTCATCTATCTGTAAAGAGCGAGAGAAATCTTTTGGATTTTATTTTTGGCACGTATAAATTATTCAGATTGTTTCCCCCCACATTTATCTACACGATGGGACCTGGCTGTTTGGTCGGTGTTGAACTCTCGCCATCTAACTCTGAACTCCATCTGTCTTTCTTCTCGCTCGATCCATCCCACAACTCCCACGCCTCCAATGAAACACACTCAGACACACACACTGGATACGATCTGTCTTTACCTCATCTCAAACGGGGGTTGGCAGGCGCACTCAGGAATATTGATCCTGACACCCTTGTGTGGCAGGTCTTCTCCGCAGCTACGCCACACAACAAACAGGGCTGGAAGTCTTTTGGGACGGCTAGACGGGGATTTCAGCTGGATGTTAAGGATGTCAGCGTAAGCTCAGTGGCCTAAAAGGCACAGCAGGAAAAGCCTTTATAAGGAGGCACCACTATACTGCGGGCTCTCTGGGGCTGGGATTAGCCATGGAGACTGGAAAGTGCCACTGCATTATTAATCTAGGAAGAGGCTGAGGTTTACTTTTTACCTTGTACAACCCCAGGGGCCAGGCAAACCAAGCTTAGCTCCCTCTGACCAACCGGGAAAAGCTTGTCAGAGAAAGAAGGAGGAAGACTCATCCCGCTGTTTAAAAGCTACTGCTGAGGTGCTTTTGAGCAACATATTTGACACCATATTGCCCGTGAGAAAACACACTCCACAGTGGAACACTGAGGCTGCACTAAAGATTTCCCAAATGGGACTCCAGTGAAGACTGAGATAGAGCGGAGTTGAAAAAGAACAAGTATGCAAAACAACATGCCGGATCAGCAAAAACATTCCCCTGATAAATTAAGGCTCAACTAAGTTCATCCCAGAACAATCGGAGCATTACTTCTCTGCATCTCATTATTCAAGCAGAACTTTTACATACGGTACGCACACATCACGACATGCTGCAGCAAAAATGTATATTAATGTTAATCTGCACAAATTAATCCAGAACACATAGTTCTGTTTGTGTGAAACAGTCATTTTTGCACCTTAAACTTCACCTCCAGATGAGTCAGAAGACCTTTTGACACAAGCATCAGGCTGAAGTACCATCTGAAGACCCTTTCTATAGCACAAAATTAAGAACAACATCGCTAAAGTTTGTAATTGTTAATAGTATGTCGTATTTCCAAGAGCAGTACAGGCGGGATGTTTAACACAGCAGTGTTGGCGTCTAGTGTGATGTTATAATGGCTCATTTATTCCTCTGCAGATTCTCATCCATCCAGGCAGTGGTGGATTTAGCTATGGGGAGCAAGAGTGGTCCCCCTGGGCGGCATGTTGCCCGGGGCCTGTGTGGCGCACGCATCAATCAAAAAAAGAATTGAGTGGTGACATCGCTGATCGGTTTCCTATCGCTCATGTTAAGTATAATGTCAACGTGTGGGTCAGTTAACTGGGTTAGAGGGGGTGCCCCTCTAGTTTGTGAGCAGACAGGGATCCCACGGTCAGACGTACGAGATAGTGGAGGGACGGCGTATCGCAGCAGGTAATTGAACGATCAGAACATGTAACGGCGGATATGCCTAAGCATACTTGCTGCGACAAACTGCCCCACCTTCGTCTTCAGAGGACCAGGATGTGTCACTCCCTGCCGTCATATCCTGTCTGTCTGTCTGTCAGGGTGTGCATACCCGACAGGATGTCAGGATTCGCCAGGATCGGACAAATATTTCGAACATATGTTTGGTGCTCGGTCACGTCAGTGAAAGCCCAGGTCAGGGTCGGAGTAGTTCTGATCACGTTCTGATCGTTCTATTACCTGTGATACGCCGCCCCCCCCATCTCCCACCTCTGACCGTGGGATTCCTCTCTCCGTGACTCTTCCTCCTGTCTGCTCGCGAACTAGAATAGCACCCTCCCAGACAAGCTTAATTATTCACTCTCACTTATTTGTACAGGAATGTAATGCTGTGTTGGTTGCTGTGCTGCGACCCACTGTGCAACAATGTTCCATTTTCTGACTCATTTGTCTGACTCATTTTCTGACATAATTACACGTCATCATGATTATATGTGTAGGCTGCAGTAAGATTATTACAAGTCTAACACAAATTAGGCAAACGGTGACGCCATAAAAGTTTTCTGTACTGACCAAAACCTGAGCTAAGCGCAAGGGCCATCCTAGTCATTTTTCCACAGAATCGAAAAGCCGCCCCTGCATCCATGTCACGGTAATCCTCGGGGGCTGAATCCAGAGCAAATGGAATTCTGTTTTGGCTTCAAGACGTTTCGCCTCTCATCCAAGAGGCTTCTCCTGATCTGAGAGAACTGAAGGCTCATTTATGCAATTTATCTACGTATGAAAGTAGATATATCCGATTAAAACAACGCCAACATATGTGTGTGGCTCACAATATTAATACTAAAAAGCATCTTGTAGCAACTTGTAGCAGCTAGCGGACAATTCGAGGATGAAAGAATGAAAAGTATTAGGATCTTTACATAAACCATCGAGCATCTTCCAACAAATCGATTGAGATGGCAGAAAGACATAATTTACCTTCATCGTCACATAGAGGTGGACCTCTTCTTGAAGGGTACAAAGCTGCGGGACCTCGCACCATCTTACCACGAATGAGCTGTTAAGATCACCCAGCAGCGTTGAAACATAGACCCTTCTCTACGCTGCTTGTGTTCCTTGGTGCTTAACAAAACCACAGCAGAACAACGCCACTCCAGTGTGTGATTTTAAATAGCGAGCCAGAGTTCTGCAAGCGATAGAGGTTTGACTTTACAGCAGCGTCGGAAACTAGTGTGACGTTTCACATATGCATTCAACAATGTTTTCAAAACAATGGATGAAAAAAAACTGTTGTGTACCTTCCCATGTACATGGTGGTTAATCTTCTCCTCTCCTCAGAACTCACTCTGTCCCCTTAATTTCAAGACGTTGGGGTTGATTTTCCTCTTATTTGAGTTAGCTGCTAACTGCTATTAGCTGCTTTTTAAGTTTTCCCTTTTATGCGTCAAAGCGTCAGATACTGTCCTACCCTATTTGCCTAGCATTAATACAGCTTTCTGGTTCAGACCTGTTACTACCTCCTCTGCAATTTCTGAGGCTAAACAACACCGAACCCACACACACACACACACACACACACACACACACACACACACGCACAATATTCCTCCACTGCATTTATACATGATTGAAAAGAGATTTTAATCTCAACGCAGATTTTCCCTTCATAAAACCAAAGATTAATAATACTAACACTGTTTGCTCTGCCTATCTTGGCCAGGACGCTAAAATAAAACCGATTTTGATCTTTCATGGTTGAATAAAAATATGAAAAGGAGCACCAGCCCCACATTGAGCCGACTATCAGAGAGGAATAAAATGGTTGTTCCATCTACTTAAAAGGATTAATTAAATGCCTGTTTTTGGAGATAAAGGGTCATGACAGGAGAGCAATAAAAGGAACATTTTCTTACTTTCCACTACCATCGAATCTTCCTTGGAGCTTGTTCACTTAATTCATAGGAGGCGTATCATCGTTGGGGAGTAGTTTCCAGGAAACCTCTGACAGTTATATTTAGCCAGTTATATTTAGCCTCATGAAAGAACATAACTTTATTTTAACTCTATACCTTTTTTAATGATCTCTGTTTGTGTCAATGTCTTTAGTTGCATTCACAAAACCCTGTCAACACACATGTGCTGTTTCCACATGATGAAAGTCCCCGGTTCATGACGACGTGACATTTGGTCATCAGCATCAAAGCCCCCAGATTTCCATAAAAGGCCTCCTGCTCTGTTTCACTCGTGAGCATGAAACCGTCTCCTGAGAGGAAACTGAACTTTACACAGTGCTGCCGTGCCGTTAACTTAAATCAGCAGATGAAAAAGATTTTATCCATAAGAAATTTAACACTGTCAGTCCTGATTCATGGGGACCGAAGGATAATATTACAAAAGCTGTCAGCGCCGTGTCCTTTTAGAGCCGCATACTGATGGAAATAAAGAACCAAATGTTTAACATTGAGTCACCTGTCAGAAGCATCTTCCTAATGAAAAATAGGACATGAATGAAATAGGAGATGACAGTTCTCCGCACCTCTGCAAAGAGATAATATTGAATAATTGTGGCAGCAATTCCCCAAATAGAAAATAAAAATGAAACTTCTGCCATTGATCTCTACGCAAACCACATTCACACCCGTCCCTCAAAGTAAACATCATTTTAATATTACATGGAGTTTCGTTTTATTTGGATTCCTTTTTGCTTCACAGTGAAAACAGTCCAAACTCTGAACGGGTGAAATTGATGAACGCTTCTATTTCCCTCAGGCTGCATTCACTCTATCCATCCATCCATCCATCATCCATCCATCATCCATCCAGTCTCCATCCATCACCCATTCCATATCCATCCATCCAGAATTTATCCATCCATCCATAATTCATCCAGCCTTCCATACAGCCTCCATCCAGCCATCCATCCAACCATCACCCTTCCAGCCTCCCTCCATCTATCGTTAATCTATCCCTCCATCCATCATCCATGCATCCATCCATCCATCCATCCATCCATCATCCATGTATCCATCCATCATCCATCCCTCCATCATCCATGCATCCATCCATCCATCCATCATCCATGTATCCATCCATCCAGCTATCATCATCCATCCATCCATCCATCATCCATCCATCCATCCATTATCCATCCATCCATCCAGCTATCATCTTCCATCCATCCATCCTCCATCCATCTCTCATCCATCAATCCATCCATCCATCCATCCAACATCCATCCATTATCCATCCATCCATTCAGCTATCATCCATCCATCAACCATCCAGCCTCCATCTATCCATCATCCATCCATCAATTATCCATCCACTATCCATCCGCACCATCTTAACTGGCTCCTCCCCTTAATGTGACAAAAATCAGATTTTCTCAGATCGGCTTTGAATAACTTTCACATTTGATCCTCGATGGGATACATCTACAGGAATGGAAAAGAACAAATCAGAATTCATCTGACTTTTTGGATATACATATGTTTCAACATAATCAGCATCAGCATCGATGGAGCTGCACCATAAAACAACCAGAGAGCAGAAATGAAAACATGAATGCATATTTTCCACTGTTCACCAGCTGGTCGTAAACAACTGCTGTCCTTCAGAGCAAAAGGTCACACATCCATTATGATGGACAACGAGCTTTTTGCTGCTGGTGATGCAGAGGAATGGTGAACATGTATTCATGTGCACATGCATGCTGTTTCCCACCAAGGCTGGATATAGATCACTATTAATCATGAATATCAACCATCAAGATAACCACATGGGAGCTTGTAATGCGGGCTTGGGTTTAATCCCTCATGCGTGCGTCTTAAGACTTTTTGGAGACAGTCAGAGAGGTCAGTTAGAAGCAGATCTGCTCACGAGCTGTTGGAGAATTTTTCATGATCAATATTGCATTCCTGTCCAGTTTGTCAAGACAACAAAAACAGCAACAACTAAACTGCAATCAACTGTAAGTGACTGTTCAAGTGCGCTCTTTATATGTATTTGTGTTAGTAGCCTCCCTTTGAAGGACTTTAAATGACAACGTGTAGACTCACATGAAAAGCTGCACCTCTGCTTTGAGTGTTTTCGGCTAGGTGACACGTGGATGAGATCACACTGCCCAGAAACTATCAGCCTCACGGGGAGTAACCTCTGATGAGCCTCGGAGGCTGTTTGCTGGGGAGTATTGCTATGTTATGGATTCTAGTAAATGGGCAAACACCTCCTCCTCACCTCTCTGAATTAAGGGCACAGGAATGAAAACACAGTTAAACGGCAAGTTCAAGGGATGGATTACTTTGCTGCCCATGCTCTCAATTCAAAATGCAAATTGAAGTTGCAGTTAATAAATATTGCCTAGTGTTTATTGGACTTTCTTTCTTTTGAATTTCGAGATAGAGGAGGTGACACAGGCGGGGATGTGGTTTGAGCCCAACTCTAGACTGCATTGAGAGTGACTTAAAAACACAGATCTACAAGCTGTATGTCTTTTCAGAGTCCACAACCGGAGCAAAAGTGCCCATCAGTCTATCGTGAGTACACCAAGGACACAGAGAAATACATTTTCTGCACCATCTGAGAGACTAAAAATAGACGGTTCAGAAGGATCAGCCAGGTGGGATGAAAGGGAAAAATATAATAAAGCAATATGGTATTTTCAAGAAACAGAAAAAAACATAAAATGGTATAAGATCTTAGGTGTTGACATCTGCAAATGCATCATGGGTAATCCAATACGCTGATGGACTGCCAGCCGTCTTAACCAAACCAGAAATGACGATAGTGGGGATCACAAAGAAGCAGTGGATCAAATTTTTGGATCCTTTACTTGAGTAGAAGTTAAAATACTACACTGTATAAATACTCCAATATAACTAAAGGTCTTGCTCTCAAACCCCTACCAAAGTAAAATAATCTAGAATTAGCTGCAAAATGTACTTAAAGTAGACTCTCAAAAGTAAAAGTTCTCATTGTGTAGAAAAAAAACGGTTGCACTCAATGTTTTTACTATTATGTAGGATTTTTTTTTATTTTTAAACATCATTAACAGGCCCCCCCCTTCAGAGTTCACGTTTGCGTAGAGCATTCTGGCTCGAGGGGGGGGGGGCAGCATCAGCCGGGGGCAATGCGTTGTGTTCTCAAAGAGGCAGAGAGAGACGAGAGCAAGAGAGAGCCTGAAAGAGAGATGCAGAGCTTCACCGGCAGGTCTAAAGTCTGAAAGTCAAATTATTTGTATAATTCACCTCAGGTTCCATCACAGCACCAGAGAGAGAAAGGAGGAGAGTCTCTGCCTCAACCAGTTCTGGACATTCATTCCGTCATCCATTCATTCTTTTTCTGTAACTGCTCATTTTGGACATCATCAAGTTGGTTTTCCAGTTATAGTTTTTATTTACACTTTTTTCTCTCTGCGATCAAGGCTGATGAAGAGGATGCAAACAGACCAGCGGGTGGTCATAGAAGTGGAGATTTTTGGTCAAATATCAATTAATGAACGGGTTACTTAATGGATTAATATTCGGGTAAGACCTACAAGAATTGTGTTAATTTGTCATAAAAGAGTAAAATACTTCCTTCAAAATAAGAGCTCCATTAAAGGCCAATGGTGCTTTTCCCTGCTCCTAGTGTTGAGTAGTACAGGAATACCCCGAGCCCAACTGTTGCCCTTAGCAGAATTTGGGTATGGTGCATCCAACCCCCCCCAACATGATGAACTTTGTTGCTAAATGCTTTAATTAAATCTGCAGTCTTTCAAGTCTGATTGTGGATCATCTTACTGTGAGAAGCAAGTATCATTTTCAAGTAGACATTTTCTGGGTTGTGAAATTTTCCTATCCATTTTGAATAGTTCATTAAAGGTTAATAAGTATCAGGTATTTCTCTCTGCCTGTAAGATAATTTGGTTTAATGAGTTCATTCAGTTTATCAGCAGCATTCAAAATCAACTGATTGTAACTTATAACTGCAGCCGTCTGACAAACATAGAGGAGTACAAGTATAAAGTCAAGAAAGGGACAAGTAGCTGAGATTTAGGACATAAGTACAGTACTTGAGTAAATGTAATGACTTACTGTCACCCACAGGGTGCAGGTAACTGTTGGGTCAAGGGCGAAGCTTTCGTCACATTGAGATTGCCGCCGATAGCAGAAATCTAGCAGCACGTTGACCCGAAGCTTCTTTGACTTCACTCTGTATGGAATGAAAAAACGAAATTCACTTCTCTTCAGAAGCCGTACCAGCATGCTCAGGTTCTGCAGTAAAGATTTTCCTCACAGACATTATAGGGACGGAGAAGACAGGCTGACGTGCTTCAAATGATAAAAAACAGGTTCTGTAGTTATCCGCCTGGAATCAAAGAGTAAACACCTGAAAGAGCTCTGCTTTAATGCTTCCCACCGCCCAAAAGAAAATGTGGGAACTAAATGAAATGATGGAGAAAATATCCTGGGTAGAATTACTCTGATGACTAACATGGCTGGAAACATTATGGCTTATTCATAATGAGGCTTACAGGTAATACCTTTCATCCTTTAAACACCTTCTCCTTTTAATACTAACTGGATAAGTGAGGGCTGATATGGGATTCACGCGTCTGAATTAACATATGCTCCCACCGTGCATAATCAAACTGACATTCAAGACCTTTTTACGGAATCCAGGGCGTCTATATAAAAGAGTCTATATAAAAACCTTATAGCGAATTTATCCCGGCTGCAGGAATGTATTAAGAAGTTTCCAACGGTTTGGGTGCCAACTTGCAAACTGGCTACTTTTCCCCATCAGATTACCACGAGCTCAGTCCATAACTCCCCTGGTGTTAATGAAAGGCATTTATATTTAGAGCTCTTATCACACCCTGTGCTGCTCAATTAAAGTCCCCTGCATTATTCATCTCATCAAGCGATGTACACTAGATGTGAGGGGAGCCAAAAGAGGCGAAGGCATAGAAATACCGCTTATTTTCTTTAGTCACACTACTGGCTGCCCTGCTTGTCGGTTATTCCTGCACTTTGGTCCGGACTGAAATATTACATTCTTTAATTATATGCAATAATTAGACAGATTGTAATCATTTTCTGCATAGAAATTCAGAGTATGACTAGCTTTGGTGCCGCCCGACGTCCCCTCTAAGTTACCCGGGAGGAAGTTGAAGTTTTAATTTGGCGCCGATTGTAAAGAAGCACACGCTGAAATTAATGAGAATGTCCTGCTATATTTAGCTCCAAACAGAAAATAGCGTTTTTTTTAAATCATATTTACAACATCATTCATATCATTTTAATATTTACTTTTCTGCTAATAATATAGTAAATAATATATATTAAAGTGGAGGGATTGTTTTAACACTTCCCCACGCTGTCCGAAATCTCAAATTTCCTTTTCCAAAGGCCAAGCTTTTTCTTCACATCTCTCAAGACAGAATTCAGTCAGAGCTTCCAAGATTTTCCTACCATTTTGAAAGAAATCAAGCTGTTCTCGACTCCTTTCCTGATGAATGCAGAAGAAGTGGAAGAGAGTCTACAATTAGAACTTAACCGAATGCAATGTGAAAATTCTCTGAAGAATCAGCTTCTCTCCCTACACGACTTCTACCGGAGCTTGGAAAAGGCCCAGTTCTCCTCTGATGAGACACCAAGCAAGAAGAATGATACGTCTGTTCGGCTCAACATACATATGTGAGCAAACATTTTCTCTCTTAACTCTGAACAAAAGCAGATTGAGAACCAAAATGACCGACAGCCATCTTCTACATGTGACGTCCCTCGTATCTCAACCACCAAACTTACTCCTGACCTGCCAGCCATCCTTCAGTCCAAAGCGCAGCATCACTGCTCCCACCGAGTGCAACGCTGTTCCCATTATAGGTGAGTTAAAAATATATTACACAATACTCATGTGCGAATAAGCCCAATAACTTTCTAAATTCAATCAAAGTTGATAACATTTTCCAACAACCGTTAGCTGATGTGTTAACAAGCTTGATAACTTATTTGCATAACAAGCTTTGAAATATACCCATCCCCTTTTCCCCTGAGATGTAGGCTGGTCTTTTTCTTTAAGCACAATCAATTATCGGGCATAATTTACCTACATTTGATTGATTTTGCATACTTTAATATACTAGAGGTGAGGCGAAATACCTCACCTCTAGTGGTGACGCATATCTTTCTGTATTTGGCCCTCAGTGAAAAAAGGCTTTACACATCCCTGTTCTAAAGGGTTCTCTGACCACAAAGCCATGTTGGCACCAGTCCGGCCTCACCTCCAGGTTCAGGGGTCATACGAACTGAAGCAAGGCCTTTATTTCTTCTGATTTACATCCCAGAGAGATGGGAGCACGCTCCTCACCCCACCACATCCTCTCAAGACGTTGATGGCCATAACCTGCCATCAGGAGAAAGGTATTAACCTGTGTGTTACCTCTAATAGCAGAGGCTTCCCTCTTGCTTGGTCATCAGGTTTTTGATGGGACAAATGCCTGATGGAGGCCGGAGAGTCAGAAGAGGAGAAAGCAAAGAAATGAACAAAAGGACAGCCCACACTTGTGTCCAGACACAAGAGAAAATTCTGTCCTTTAGCTGCTGCCATGGCGATCCGCTGTCACACAATGACACCATAATTATAGAGCAGGCAGTGAGGGAAGACAGCCACTGCCCACTTATTCTTCACAGTGGGAAATGGGGAAGCAAGCAGGGGCAATTATACAACTCCAGATCCACATCTGAATTTAACCATCTGTGTCCTAACATCCAATCTCCTACATATTGTGAGTGCCTTCGCCTCAAGATAGCAGCCGTTTTTCTCTCATGCCCTAAAGATAGCCCTTGTTTCCTCATATATGCACATCTGAGAAGGATGAGGCAATCTCCTCTTCTGCCCAACATGTACTGCATAAGGAGAGGTAATTACCGGTCTGTAGCCGAGTGGAATGAGCGGACAAAACATTTTTATATCCTTGAAAAGTCAGGGGGCAATGGAGACTTTATCGCCGCCATGTACGCCTCCGTCGCAGATCCTTTGTTTTAACGTGATAACTTAAAAACTATTTCATGAATCATTTTCAAATGTTATACTGAAATAGACCTTTGTGCAAGGAAGAACTAGATTGATTTTTGGGTTGTGTTGATCGGTTGTAATTTTCAAACACTAGGTAGAGCTTTATATCCAAATGTTTTCGGGCCATAATTTTGCAACCGTTGGTCTAATTTAGTCCAAATTTGCTGCATATGAATCAAGTCAAGACGTCTACTATTAATCATATTTTACTCTCATTGTCCGTAGGAGACTCACTAGGGGGAGCTCTTGTTTTATTTTTTTTATTTTTTTTTAAAACACTGTTCTTCAGACATAACAACATATTTTCGATTTAAGGAGTTCCACCAGGGGGATTGCTTGTACCACACGGGGGATTGGGGACTTTTCGGGGATATACCCTTACTATGTTTTTTTTCTTCCTATTGGGGCCTGATAGCATCTCTGCAGCTTTTTATAGTTGCACTTACTGTGATTGGTATTTGGCACAGTGCATGAATGGTTGAGGTACGGCAGCCCTGAGCAATTATTATCCCTGCCGCAATTCATCTCACCAAGACCATTGATTTGCAATTAGTCCAGGGGTGATATACACCCGGGTCTCTCTTTTCAAACACAGGTAAAGTATATTTTGTGCGCTGCGCTCAGCTTTTGTTGTTGACCCCCACTGTGTCGCCCCGGGCGCTAAGTCAGCGTGGATGAAGTATTTGGGAAAGAGTGGTGTCTATTTCCGCCGGTAATCTCTGAATTGCGGCGCATAAGCATGCAAGCGGAGTGCGTCTCCTCAGTCTCTCACTCCTCCCCTTATGCGAGGTACGCAGGCGGTTTTATCAAACCCTGACTGGGAAGAAAGATGGCTTTGAATAGGAGAGCCTAATGTAAAAGTGTGTGGAGTATGGCGGGATGTGAGATAAGCAGCAGCCGGCCATTTCTCTCTGGCTGTGTTGAGGTACAGGGCTTTAAATCACCTGTTATCTCCTGCAGCCTCAGCCAGACGCTAATGGTCATCACAGCAGGCTGAACCCTGCAGGCAGCAGTCGATGCAGGAGGGTGGGAGGAGGCTGAGGAGTCTGCTGCAGCATGCTTCACATGGATGCGTGGAGGGAGAGCGGGTTTTTCTGCAGCAACATTAGTCTCTGCGCTCCTCTGTGATTCGCTGACAGGGAGACTTTAGGCTACTGTAAAAAGTGACATCCCTGCACTGACAGAAATGTAGCATCAAACACAACATGTTTTAAACAAGAGTCGGGTTTCCTGAACAAAAGGTCTTAATTCCTGAGGTTTCCATCATCCTCAGAACATTTTACTCATCACCAATGTGGAAACTCAGCAACAAAGCCCAAACATGAGGCAAAATGTGAGTTATCCCACAGTTTGAGGTGACAGAGTAAAATACTTTGTTACTGTGCCGCAATACAGTTTTCGGGGACCTCTGGTATTCATATTTTTGACAACTTTTAACTTTGGCTCTCAATTTACATTTTCAAAAAGATTATTTCAATCAGATAAGACAAGAAAGAATGAATGATTTATTACAATAAATGATGTGTGATGATTATTCTGTTAGAAAGTCTTTTTGATTTTCATAGATCTCTAGATCTATCATTTTTTATTTTGCATCTTTACATGCTTTCCTGGGCATGCATGGTGATGCAGTGTGAAGCACAGTTTCCTCCAAACAAGAAGTTTCCCAGTTCAAATCCACCTCCGAACCACTTTCGCATTAGTTCTCTCCGACTTCCTCCAACAGGCCAAAAACATGCAAAATATGTGAATTGGTGACTCTAAATTGCCCGTAGGTGTGAATGTGAGCGTGGATAATTGTCTGTTTCTATGTTTCGACCCTGTGACTCTCGCCCAACGTCAGCTGGGATAGGCTCCAACTCTCCCACAACCGTGAACAGGATAAGGGTTTAAAGAAGATTGGTGATTGGACGCCTTCCTGTTATTGACACAGATTTCAACCTAACGCGATAACTCAAGAACTATTTGCATGCCCTATATGCATATGAATCGGCCTTTAGGAGATCTATCTTATATAATGTATATCATATATTACTCCCATCTACAATGGAGGACACAGAAAAACAAAGCAACGCCCTTTTATCCACTCAGTTTTTTCCCCGTAACGGCGGTTCACACAGAAGACATTATTTGTCTGTGAACGGCAGGAACAGAAATCGAAGTGAAGCTCCTTGATCTTTGAAATTAAAATCGTGAGGCTCACTTAAGTTTGCACAAAAAAGGCCAGAAGAAAAATTTGTTTGTTTAGTAATTGTGCCACTTCTGGTTTAGGCAGATAATCTAAGGCAGGTGCAGCAACAGTCGAGGCTAATTACAGAGCAATTACACACACTATAAACTAAAGTTATAGGGTCTCATTAGATTCTTGTGAGCTTGGATCTATTGCGGCAGTTTAAGAGAGGTGGTGTATTTTGTAACCTCAACACAGTCTTTAACACCAGATTAGAAAACTACAAGAGAGAAAAGAGAGTGGATAATACTGGCAGTGAGTAGTGGGCAGTGGGGTTTGGTTAGATCAGTCGGAGGCGGGAGATAGTGAGAGTGCATCATGGAACGTTGTCAGGTTATCCAGGCCAACATGTAGTTCCAATTCACCATCAAGCAGAAGAACTTCAAAGTAGGGTTTTCTGTGATGATCTGCTGGTCTCAGGGATGTGTGAGCAGTTTCTCCAGCTTCCAGGTTTGCGAA
The DNA here is from genome assembly GCA_009660295.1 of Lophius piscatorius. NCBI lineage: Eukaryota > Metazoa > Chordata > Actinopteri > Lophiiformes > Lophiidae > Lophius > Lophius piscatorius. The sequence continues at coordinate 132,405 of VRLP01000271.1, forward strand.
GCATTTCTGTTGCCTCTGCAACACAGATGTGACCTCCTTGAGTGAATTCAACTTTGAGTAAAAGCTACAGCTTCCTCTGCATCCTGTAATGATATGTTTAATGTCTGTAGGATCTTTGACCGCTGTTTAATGGGAATAAAACCCGTCTCATGTTTCACAGTTTTTGAAACATCTTGTTTTGTTTAGGGACTCTTTCGGAACATTAACAACCTTCTGCATGAAATCCAACGCATCTCCGCCGATTTTGTGTATTTTTTCCAATTTCCTGCAACATAAATTAAGACAATGGACGTAAATGCCTTCAGGGTTCTCCCGTTTAAAGTCTATTCATACGAGTCTGCCTGTGGCACAAAACGTTACAAGGGATGAGAATGTCATTTGACTGAATGTCACTGTCATTTCATCCTGAAGCCTACAGACACTCACCTGATCATGTGACCTCACAGCCTTTATAGTTTAGACTTGATTGCTCTCTGAGGCAAAGCCCGGACACTGGGATGGATTTTATCATATATGCCAAGTTGAATCATGTTTACATAAAGGATGTTCAAATGTTGGTGGGCCCTTCTGGTTCTGTAGCCCTCAGCAGAACTAATTACTCTCTCTCTCTTTTATTAGGAGTAGCAGACTCGACAGCTGCGTAGCTCATATACTGTCAATCACTACTATTGTGTGAATACAATAATAATGACCTGCAATTATCTCTCTGGATAGTGAGGAACCGCATAATTAACAAGATTTAGTGCCGGATACTTAAAGCATAAAAGAAAAAAGATGCCCTTTGATGGACAATTATGAAAAAATATTATATTAAAGTGAAGTACAGATACCTGAATACTCAACTACCTATGAACTGTAATAAAATATTTGTACGCCCCACCTCTAAGAGAGAGAGATAGGGAGAGAGAGAAGATAAAAATGAACGGTTGAAGGTGATGATGACAGACCGAAGTCTGTGTTGTTGCTACAGGAGTGACGAGATGACAGAGCGCTTCAGGTTCAGCTTATAGTCGGATAGCAACAGATCCACAGTCCGGCCCTCAAGACCGATACGCTTCAATCAAAACTGCTTTATTTATTAAATCAAACTAGGCAAATAAATGACTGAATAAAGCCTCACTCTGTTTCACAAAGTTACACATGGTATATCTAAGCCTAATTTTCTCTCAAAAGATATAGTTGCCTTTTAGATTTGGTTTATAGGATACAGAAACTGTGCATATCATATCTTCAGAAGTCGGACATTTGTCTGACTGCTCCTGCTTCTTGCACCAAATCTTTGCCAAGAATGTGAACAAGTCATTTCAGGCTGTAGACTCGAGTTGCATTGCTGTGTCTCCACATGTGACACTCATCGTTCTCCTCAATCATCACCAAACACACCCTCGCAAATTGGCAGTCTGTTTAAGCTGCAACAATTACCCATCCCTCCCTCTGCCTGACAGGGCTCCTCCTGTCCTGCATCCACCTGCATGCGTCTTCGGCCCAGAACCCACCTGTAGCCAGTAGCTCTATGGGGAGGGTGGCTAAGGGGATTTGAGTGGTTGTCCACCTATCAAAAGGTCAGGGGTTCGATCCCCTAGTCTACCCTTTTACTCTACATGTTGTGGTTTCCTTGCAAAGACACTGAAAAAGTTGTCAATTTCCAATTATGTTCTCCTACTGCAATAAACCCTCTTGATCCTGAGATCTTGCTAACCCGATCCCTACCCCAAATCCTTTTTGGGTTGAAGATACTAATACGCTATCTTAAAGTGAAGAAATAACCGGAGTACCATAAAGGTGATGTTGTCCTGCAAAAAAAACAACTAAACATTTGCATGTTGAACATTATTTAATGTGGTTTATTATGGATTAAGGTTAATGCCAAAATGTTATCAGATTTAAGATTAACTATAAACTCAATAATTTGTATTTTCATTTTACAACAATAATCCTTTAAAGCATCATCCAAGTCTATCATGAAGTCATAAACTATTGTTACCATGTAATAACAGTCATTCTCCAGAACTGCTTATCCTTTGCAGGATGGTGAGGTACCTATACCAGCGGACATTGGGTCGGAGCCAGATTACATCCTTGAACCCAGAGCCTTTTGCTGTGAGGTATCAGTGCTACCCATTAATTATCATATAATAACAGAACTATTATTACATCATTATTGTAGCGGTGACTGTGGCTCAGGAGAGAGAGCTGGTCCACTAATTGGAAGCAGGTTGTTTGATTCCAGGCTACAGTTGCTAATGTCCTTGGGCGAGATACTGAACCCCAAATTATTCCATCAGAGAATGTGTGTGTGTGTGTGTGTGTGTGTGTGTGTGTGTGTGTTAATGGCTGAGAGTAGTTATTATTGGATAGGATGTGCTGTATGGCCGCTACTTAGCAGGTTGGCACCTTGCATAGCTGCCTCTCCCATCCGTTTATGAACGCGTGTGAATGGATGACTGTGGGAGCTGTTTTAAGGAGAAGTCAGGGGGCGACACTCACCGCCGTGTTATTGATGCACATCATCAGGCTGGAAAAAAACAAAGCACTTTGTTTTACAACAAAAGAAGCTGCCAAGAGACAAGTGACAAGTTGTTTTTTTTAAACCCCCATAGGTCTATGCTGTCATTGCCTACACCGATGGTATATCCCTGAAAAGTTCCCAATCCCCCTGATGGAACCTCTCAAATTAAATGTGACGTAAACATGGTTTTTCATTAAAAAGAGTCAAATATGTTCTATTAGAGCAATATGTTATACTGATGTTAATTAATGCATTATGGTTTATTACATATAAAAGATAGATCTACTCAACTCAATTCGTAGGCCCAAATTTGGGCTAAATCAAACACACGGTCAGTAAGTTATGTCTGAAAAACAGTAGAGTCGATTCATTGGAATCCAGGTTATGTCTGGATTCTTGTGTATTTTGTAAGTAGTTCCTCTTAACCAGTTATATATGAACTATAAGAGCAAAATATCTTATATGCACGGGATAGATTTCCTCGTGTAGATTCATAAGCACCAAATTTGGACTAAATCGGAATAACGGCTGATAATTACGGCCCGAAAACATCTGGCAATACAGCTCCCCCTAGTGTTGGAAATATACAACCGATCTTCCCCAAAGTCAGTCCAGTTCTCCCTCACACTAAGGTCAATATAGATTTAAAATTAATATAAATTGATATGAATTAAAATTGATACATGAAATAGTTATGACCCTAACATGAAGGGTCTGCGGTGGCGGTGATGATGATTGAGTAAAATCCTCGACTTTTCAGGAATAAATATATAGTCATTAACCCAAAAAGAGTAGCAGCCGAAGAAAAAAATAAATCCATTGAAACATGGAAACATTATTTCCAATTTCTCTGCAAGGGTAGATTGGTTCCCGTGGAGAAGAGGCGTGTTTTCCAGATAATAATAATAATAATACTGTCGTCCTCCGGTGAGTCACCTGCATCACAAACACTGATTTAACGGATTGGCAGCAGGGATCAGAGTAAAGTGCATTATGTGAGCCAAACACAGCACCTCTGCTGGAGTGATGATGTTCTCCACAGCGTCTCGAGAGTATGCAGCTCTGGCTCGGTGCCAGAAATCAGGTTCATGGAAGCAGGTATCAAGATAATGTGGAGGATAAAACTCAATAATAAAAGCCAACATGGAAATGATTGTAGAGGTGATTTAAGGTGAAACGGGAGACTAACAAACTCCTTTCTTCTCCAGCTTTTGAAAGCCTCCTCTTCTCAGCCCTGATGCGGGCCAGGAACCGTTACGCAGACTCCATTTGATACCGCTGCACCAGCAGAGAGAGCAGATTGGAGCTGGCCATAACTACGATCATCATTTCATTTTGAGTTTTCATGAGTCAGTCAGAATTAATTCAGCTGCCCTTTACAAGATTAGAATACCACATGGCGACCTCGCAGCCCACTTACCTCTTTATAATATGAAATCCATCAGAACTGCACTTCCACTTCCAGATCTCGGTCCAAAAGCACGGATTCTCAATTTTTTTTTTGCAAGATTGCATTAAAACACTCACAGGACCTTATCTGCTCTTGGGGCTTATGATTGTGTGAGCATTCGGCCTGAAATCTATCAAGTTCATTTAGAGCGAATCCGATTCCCTTTAAGTGGTTAAACTTCATAATCTGGCTGCACAGTAAGAGCCAAGACATTTCCTCAGTGGGAAAAAGTTTCTATCTATATCGCCTTGATGTTGGAGATGACAGCGTAGCCCTAGCTTTCTTATTATTGTGGCTGACGCTTTGTGTTCTGCTGCCATTTTTGCCATATTTGTCTTTTAAAAGAGATTTTAATGTCAGTGGGACCAACCTGGTAAAAATAATGGTAAAATAAATGATCAATAAGGCAGATGGTTATAATGTTATGGCTGATCAGAGTAAATGGGCCACTCAGATTGGGCGGCTCCCTTTCTCCACATCCCAAAATGAATGTGGAAGGCCCCTCAGAACATCCTGGCTGTTTGCTAAAAATGCTCCGCGACAATTGCAGCACAAAGAAACCCGACTGCTCTCTATCAGGAGTGGAGTCCAATTAACGGAATAATTAACCGAACTAACGTCTCTCTTAAACGACAGTTACAGGCCTCTATGACAGCAACGAGTGTATTCTAATTAAAGTGCCCTCCAGTTAGCATGTGCATTTATAAAGCCCACAAGGGACTCTTCCCTCGTGAAGAGAGATGTTCAATGAACTGCTGTACGCCACATGTGCATCATGAGCGCCTTGTCAACGTGGGCTAAATTGGTTGTTGTCAGGCAGGGACAAAAAAAACAAACAATAAAGCTATTACTCTCCCTCGCACAAACCATAAAACTCATCTCTACCACTGGTGCTGCGGCTTTCCTTATGGGCGTCCAATGGAGCATGCAGATCAGCATTGAAATTAAAGAGGGATCTGTAATGAAACTCCCAGAGCCCCCTCTGTGAGAAAGTAACAAGACAGCCAATAAATAAGAGGCAGAGAACAAGATTATAAACGACTGAGACGTGCAGGAAGTGGGAGGTGGGATGCTGAGCAGGAAGTCCTACCTGGCTCCACAGGGAGAGATGTTTGGTATTTGGGACAGAAGTGTCATGTAGCTGTCACGGAGAATATCACAGATGAAGGATGTTTAACGTCTGTGATGAAGATACTTATCTGGCACTATGGTTTGAAATGTTAATCAAAGGCAAATTTAAGATGTTTTTTTTACACTGAAATTGGATTCGCACTCTAACTGAATGATTTATAAAACAAGCTGCTGCTACTTTTTGGAGGTGGTTCTAATCCTGGAGTGTCAGTTTTAGAACTGGGGTCCTTTCTATAAATGTGGAAGTATCAAAAGATGAACGTGAGGTAATGGCTTTTCAAATATAGATGATGAACACTTCAGAAATGAAAAAGGCGGAATTTTTCTTTAATGCAGCTGAAGTGGCTTGATTGAACAAGCCTGTTAAGGGACAGTCTGTATAATTTAGGGGTGTCTTTGAACGAATGGAATATAATGATCATAACTTGATTTCAAATATATTATCAGCTCAAAAGTAAGTTTTTCTTTATTTTGGTTTGGCAAAAGGCCCTGATATCCTCAGAGAAAGAGCATTTGTATTTTGCCACATGGAGGAAGGCTGTTTGTTTTGGCCTGAGCAGAAATGAGGGTGTTGTCTGGGGCAGTGTCTGAAATAAAGGGATCAAGGATACGAGTGACTCAAATGAGCTTCCTTCTTGGGGTGGGCTCGGCCTTAAAAATAAGATGAGGAGCAAAGGCATCCGGAGGGAGCTGGGCGTGGAGCGCTGCTCCTAAATGTTGAAAGAAGCCAGTTTAGGGACTTTGGGCATCTGATAAGGACTACTCCCTGTGGAGGTTTCCAGGCACGTCCTATTGGGAGGTTTCTCCGGGTCGGACCCACAACTCACTGCAGGGACTATGTGTCCTATCGGGTCAGGGAACATCTCCGGATCGCCTCTGATGAGCTGGAGAGTGTTGCCAAGGAGAGAAAGATCTGGTATACCCTTCCTAGCCTGCTGCCACTGCAACCAGACCCCAGCTAAGCGGAGCAGAATGGAGGGGATGGACAAACTGAGAATAATACTTATTATATAGCACAAGAAAAAGAAATGGAGTGTTAATCCTTAACGTCAATGCAAACATTAAAACTGTTGAGGTAAACTATGAGGTCCTCACAGTCCGCCTGGGGATTTAACTCAGCATGCTAACGACAACCACAGAAGAAAGGAGGCTGTTGTCTTTGGCCATGACTTTTCCATGCTTGTTCTTTCATGGCGAGATTGAGAGGCAAACCATTGGATCTACACCGTCTGCCCGGGGGATTTACTCGACAGGATACCGACAGCCGTACAGTGTATGGTTTGCTCCCTGTCGGTCGCGGGGAATGATCTCTTCCAAGATTTCTTTCACGGTTGTGCATTTTGAGTGGGTCTGGATCAGCTTAGAAAAATTCAGGAAAGTGATGGAGGCTGACCGCTTTGGCTGCAAGCTTTGAATCGCGCCCGTCTCCGCCTGAGCATTGCTGATTCCCGGGATCGTATATTGAGAGCTCGAAGCTCCATTTCTCTTCCTGGAGAGTGATCACTCGAGCCCCAGCAGCCATCTTTGGCCCATCAATTTGATTTCCCCGGATGAACTGGACAGACCTCCCCAGTTTACCTCTTTACTGATCCGAGTCTGGTCTTTATGTTTACATTTTCTTTTACGTTCTGTTGTTCCTTATTATACTAAATAAAAACACTGTAAATTCTTGAGTAGTGACGGGTGTGCTGTTGCGTAAAATCAGCTGCAATCTGGAACTTCACCATTAGATGCCACTAATCTTTACGCAATGCTCCTTTAAAGAAGGGATAATAACAGACTGACAGAAAAGTAAATAAAAAAAATAATACTTTGTTGGTTTCTCAAGTTTATTCGATCCGTGGTAATCAAAGACAATGCCCGAGAACATAAATTATGAAAAAAGCCTTCATGATTGGGAGATTTATAATTTCTAAACACTTATCGTCATTTGTTTTAAAAAGAGCAATGAAAAAAAAACAAACATTAAAAAACATGGACCAAATAGGACATAGTTTCTCTGGAGTGCCTCTTCTGGTGAGGCTCAGGACGGCTCCTGTGTGTGTGCACGTGCACCATGAGTTCACCATACTCCACATAATCTTACCATTGTTCACCAGCGGCGTGACTGGAGTTTACCACTGTTCAAAGTGCTGGGGGGTGGGTGGGGGCTGAGGACAGTCCGCACCGCCGTCACCATTCTCATGCTGGCCGCACAAATACTACTGAGTTTGGAGAGGAATTTGGTAATAAAAACACATAATGCTCACTATTAACCAGGCACCAGGTCGTGACATGGCCCCTTTAGCTTAAACAGGCACACTTGATCACACATCCATCCACACACACACACACCTTTACAGTATACGATGCACAGGCCCCACACACACACCAAAATTAAGACAGTTAAAAACACTTCATAAAAGCACAAGGTGGTTTTTTAAAAAAAAAGAGAGTAATTGCACGTGTAGAGACGAGATGGAGGAAGCACAGTGAGTGGAGCAAGACGAGGAGGAAGTGTGAGCATGGCGAGACGAGGAAACAGTACATTCATTAAAAAAAAAAAGAAGAAAAAAACGGGAAAAAAAAAGGCATGATAAGAATCAAAACCACTGAGAAGAATTAAAAAAAAATCACTTTGTTCCAGTTTGTCATTTTTTTCATTTGCTGATTTGAAGCTAGCTCTGGGGTCAGCGCCAGTCTCCCATAATTCTCAGCCTCTGTCTCAGGAGAGCGCGCTCCCCCTGTTGTGTGGATTTGAATCGTTTTCTCGCTTTATTTAAAATCAACGTTCCGACATGTACATCTCTGCAGACGCCACGTCGGTGCGTCGGGGGGGTAGTGGTAGGTGCAAGTCTTCCGTGACCTGACATTTGCGCAGTCATTTACACAAGTGCGTGCGCACACAAACATTCACGCTCTCACATTAACACACAGAGTGCATTCTCATTCCCGTCAGCACTGGGTACAGGCTTCTTCTTTTCTCCTCCGCTCAGCGCACGGAGTACGCCCCCCTCTTCTGTACAAAAACAGCCTCCTTCCCAGGAATCGGAGTCTGCATGTTTCTCCTCGCTCCTTTTCTTCTTCTTCTTCTTCTTCTTCTTTCATGTATTATATCTACTTATTTTGAGGGTTGAGCAGTTTGTCTGCCTCGGGGTACGTCGGGTACTTCACTGTCTCGATCTTCTCTTTGACCTTGTAGGAAGGGTAGAGGCCGGTGCGGCCCAGTTTGCGGTTGATGCCTTTGGAGTATCCGTCCCAGTGGTTCCCGGCCACCCCGATTACATCACCGGGCTCCAGGGGGATGTCCTCACTGTTGCGCGGCTGGTGGGGGTAGATGGCGATCTGGTTGTGAGCGTTTTGACCTCCAAAGTAGTAGATGTCATCCAGGGAGTAGAAGAAAGAGGAGGCGTCGGGATGCAGCATCTGCATAATCTCATAGGCCACACGGCAAACCTGAGACGGAGACACAACCAGGGATTATTTTCAGTCTACAAATTTCCTTCAGTGCATTGTCCTGAACTACGCTGCTGAGGGAAGGGGAAAAAAAAAAAGGAACTGTAAGACAAACACGAATCAGTCATAACATTATAACCACCACATAGTGTGTATGCAAGACTCCTTTTGCCACCAAAACAAGTCTGAACCCTGGAGGCATAGACTCCCTCTGGATCTCTGAAGATGTGCTGCAGTATCTGCTACCAAGATTTTAGAATCAGATCATTTTTTCCCCGAAAAGCTGGGCAAACACTGTACGATTTTAGATCTATTGATGTTTGATTCCAACTCATACGGTACGAAGAATCGTCTGCGTTGTAAAGCCAAAGCCTTTGCAAAGAGAATTGGAGGTAAGCTAGTTAAATTTTACAACATAAGAGTGTTAACAAGCACCATTCTGACTGCTAATAACCTTTGTTATTCGTTCTTTGCTGTGCAGTTGGTACCTGCTATAAACTGCACTTACTACTACTTACTAATTTGCCTACTTAATATTTATTATTATTTATTATTCACATGGGGCACCGTGTTGCCACGGTACCTCAAATGCTCAAAAACACCTTTGCACAGGCAGAGAAAGGAATGTTTTGTACACAGGGTGTCGACTCGCGGCTCTGCTTTGGACGTGCAAAAGCATGACGACCCAAATCTTGGAATGGACTTTTGACAAATCTATTCAAGCTGTTCACAGAACATACAATAACTGGGGAATAAAGAATGTCGAGCTTAAGTTGTGTGAAGGGTCCTCCATGGATGAGACTGCAGAATAAAGTGGGCAGGGCTGTATTGTCCTACTGCAGGAGCTCACTGCCTTTAGGGAATACCGTTTCCATTAAGGGTGTAGTTGGTCTTCAACAGGGTTTAATTAGGAGGTTTCTTTCAAAGTAATGGAAAGGTTTCCTAGCAGAAGTGACGTCAGCTCTCTGAGACTCCGGTCATTTTACGTCGGATTCCAGGCAGAAGAGCCGCGTACATAAAATACCTTTCTCTGAATTTAGGGGCAGACAGGAGAAATAGACTCTCTGTAGGGCGAAGACAATAAATTCCCTTTCTTTGACAAATGATAAAGCTCAGGAGATATGAAGGGAAAGCCAGAACAGCTTTATAAATAAGGACATGTTACTGGGAAGTCTGCTGGTGCACAAGGCAGACCAAAAAAAAAAGATTAATGATTGAAATATGAAAAAATAGATTAATATCTTATATATACAATATAGATCTCCTTGTGGTGATAAATATGCACCAAATTTGGACTGAGTCAGACAAACGGTTGAGAAACTATGGCCAGACAACTGTGATATTGGAGATAAATCTATCCCTAATGGCGGAACTGATATTATATTATATATATAAGTGATATTATATTATATATATATATAAGTGATATTATGTGAGTGAGGTCTCATAGATCTTACTCACACTAAGGTCTATGTGAGTATCACATTAGAAACTGATCCATTAAATAGTTATTGAGTTATCGCTTTAAAGCGAAGGATCTGCAGCAGATGCAGTGATGACAGAATGTCCCCTTTTTGGATATATAATAAGGTAGAACTGATAGAACGGGGTTCCCGCAGAGTCTTAAAATGTACAGAATTTGATAATCTGAATTTTAGGCCTCAAGAAGACTAAAATACATTAACTTACAATATATGAGGTCTTAAATATGCTTCTGTAGGTCCTAAATATGTTAACTTTCATTTAACAATACTTCAACAACACTCATTAATTAACATCTATGTCTGTGCTGGACTTAATTAACATGAGGTAGAGCTGAGTAATTAGAAAATATATATGTCAGTTTGAAAAGTTTGACATCTTTTCCATTCCACAGTATCATTTTCATGCACAATAACACCATCACGGGTCACGATGTCTGCGAGTGTCGCCTCAGGAGAGCGGACTGACCTGTGACGAGAAGGTGCAGACCAAGAAGTCAGTCTGAGACAGGAAGTGGATATCCAGGATGACTCCTCTCAGCGAGTTCTCTGTGTAGCGGTTGTGGAGGCCGGCCGACCACGAGATAGAGTTATCGCTGATGAACTCATAGTCTGGGTATCTGGAAGGGACAATAAGGCGGCAGTCAGATAATCCGATAGAGTCACAAGACAAGAGAAGGTGAAATTGAATATTAAGATTATTGTGGATAACACACAGATACAAACACGCCCAGACTAACACACACACACCCAGACTAACACACACAGTTACACACACACAAACACAGTTACACCCAGACTAACACACGCACACACACACGCACCCACACACAGACTAACACACACGCACACACACACACACGCACACACATGCACCCACACACAGACTAACACACACGCACACGCTCACACACGGACACACCCACACACACTCCTGCATACTGACTTGGTCTTGGCTTCCTGCAGCAGGGAGGGATCGTCAGTGGCCAGATAAACTCGTTTCTTGTCCACATGCACACGTCTGGCCAGATGTTGGAACTGCTCCTCCACGTGCGCCATGTACTCCTCGATGGGGTGGAAGGCCGCCTCCGTCCCGACTTTATCCGTCCTCCTCACATGGACTCTGCAGGAAAACAGGGACACAGCCAGTGTCACAGACCGTGGTTTTCAAAAAACACGGATGGATTTGGCAGTGAGTCTAGAACATTTGCACTCTGATCCAACAGGAATGCAATTATGGTGGCGGCCCTCATAATTAAATATGTAGTAATACAATGTAGTCATGCACTTAGCTGGTGTTTGGAGGTGCGAGACAAAAAGGGTCTGAGAAACTTAGCCAGCTGGAACAGAAAGTCAATGTAAGTCTAATAGAAAACCAAATAGTCATCGCAACTCAACATTGGTTTGACTTCACATCTAAAAAGACATTGAATATTAGAATTAACAATCAACCAACGTGCAAAAGACACACAGTTTCCACACGTGGATCCAAACCCAGACAAGTCCTACTACGAGATAAACAGCACATGACTGCTGCCTGTTAGAAACCACCACATGAGCCGCCAACTCCAGCTTTACAGCAAGATGTTGATCACTGGTTATGGCGGTAAAAGCAATAGAAAACAATTCCAAACCTTTTCACGATAATGCAACTCTTGGGAGGAGGATAAAGATATAAAAGCTGAAGAATAAAAAGAGCTACAAAGGGTTGATTATAACAGAAGTCACCCACTTCACCCAGTGGTTTGAGGAGAACCGTATTCACCTCGATGACAACAAAATGATGATGGGGTAAACAAAACAAAGGAAATGATCATGGGCCATACCTCACCTCAGCACCCCATAATCATTGCGGTCCAAACGGTTGAAAATGTTAAAAGCTTCAAATACTTCATCGTTACACTGGATAATAGACTAACAGCACATAATTGACACCCAAAAAGGAGCCAGTCATCCTCACTCATAAAGGACCCCCCCCCCTCGTCTCCTCCTGCTGGATCACAGCATCTTTCAGCCCGGCCCTCTGCATTGTTCGTCCTCATTTTTTACTCAGCCAAAGAAGGAGCTTATATTTTCATTGCTATGCAGTTTTGAATTGGTTTGTTGGTGAACAATAATACTGGAATAACTCCAGGACGAATGGGCATGAAATTTGACCCAGAGGCAGATTTTGGCATATCCTAGAGGTGATTTAATTTTGATGATGTTATGCGTTTCGCAACATTAAAAATCTTTTTAATAATAAGCCGTTTGGAGTAGAAGCGTGACAATGTAGCTATTGCTGCCTTTGTTCTGATGATTCCTTTGATGTTTCTTTGGGGGTGGAGCTGGGAGCTCAGTGGGCTGAACGGAGAAGTTGAAGTGGAAGGCGTAAGAGATGAGCAGCTACAGAGTTTTTCACAGATACTCAGAGAGTTTGTTGGAGTTGGTAGATTTTGAGGCTGGACATTACTCAGACATTAATGGGGAAATCTACATAAACTTTTTCCCTAGGTTATGTACCTGGGGTACGTAAGCTCAGGACATCCCACACCCACTCAATCACCAACTCACCCTTATGCCCCATGATGCAGAAGGGATCGCTTTGGGAAAAGCCTGATCTCTGCAAACATTACCGCCTCGAACGGAAGGACTTGTTGAACAGGCTAAATTGTGTACTTCTTGTGTAGCTGTTGTTCTGGTTGGTTTCTGTCATTGTCTGCGGTTATGTGATATGTAGTTTAACACGTTCAGGGCTGTGGAGACGAAGTTCCCCTTTGGGACAATATAGTCTTAAGTGCTGTTAATGAGGTAGAGGTAGGTAGTACATGTGTACTAATAGTACATGTACTAAATGTGTAGAGTAAGAAAAAAGAAAAATGACTTTGTATGATAGAATACAAGATGTTACTTGAAGTGTTGAGACTAAAACTCAACAACTCTCTTTAACGTTTACGAATGCTGTTATTTTTGCTTGTTTTGTGGTGAAGACTGTTTTTGGACTCTTATAGGGTTAAATTCCAGCAGGTTTGGATGGTGGAGTTTACATATGTTGCTTGTCGTTTGGATGAAGTGGTGACTTCTTCCTCAGGGTGAACCCATAGGCTCAAACTCAACAGCCTGCCAGTGGATGTTGGGTTTATGACAGATCGTACCGAAACATTGCAATAAAAATTATTATGAGAGTTAGTCAGTGTGTGGGAATTCCTTTTCTGCAACTTTTTATACCCCTCCCTGGCCTACGCACCTGATTAAACATAGATGTGGGAAGTATTTGTTTGTCGGTGTATGACAGATAACAGATTCTCAAGTCCAACCAAAGCAGAAATGTTTGTCAAATGTCAACACGATTTTATCTAACATCTGGACGTTAAATTGTCCCAGCTGGGTACATAATATTTCAAGATAATGACAATTCATGATGAGTTGCTACACATATGAACCATAAATTCTCATATTGACACACATAAGCATTCTTCCATTGTGATGAACCGACAGACTTCAATTGGGCTTCAGAGACGTCCAGAGTGTTTATGGTGTAAAGTACAAACCGCCTAGGAGCGACTGGTGAACTTATACCAAATATAAGCTGCTTTAAATCCGAGGTACGTTTTCATTTCTATTGGGCAGAAACACAGTCTCTCTAATCCTGAATTACAGAGTGAGATATTAAGTAAAAAAAGCAAAACAAACATACTGTCTGCTTCCTAAAAACATATTAAGGGAAGAACGCTTCAAAAACACAAAACTTTTTCACACAAAAGAGGAACTGCTTTCATTTTTCCATCACTTACAGCGTTGTATTAACAGAGCCGATCATCTACAGACGTAATCATTATTTGGCAATATGATAAATAACTCTGTGGGCTGTGGACGTACGTTACTGTTTACAAGTTTGGAAAGACTGGTAGGATTGATTTTTGTCTGCTGTCTTTCAAAAATGGCTATTTTCAAATGGATGATAAAAGAATGATTCAGACAAAAAAAATTGGGCTGCATTTGAGATTTGGCGCTAAAGAATACAATTTAATGAATTATAGCTTTCATGTAATTGGTTTCCTTACAGTGGTGTATGAAAGGAGACAATGCGAGAATAAACATGGAATATACAAGTTTTCCCCAAAGTATGCTTCAATTTCAAAATTCGTTTTCCAGTCCAGGAGACCGTTAAAATAACTACTGAACAATTATTTGTTTTTTTCAATCCTTATGCGCTCTCAGAGGATATATTCAATATGAGATCATTTGTGATCAAGTTCCAATAGTACTGTCCAACGTCTAACCAAGTGCTTGTCAAATGGGGTACACGTACCCAGAAGTACTCTAATGTACTTCAGGGAGTTTGTGAGATTCCTTTAAATGTTAGTTGAAAAGTATTACGTATAATGTCATGTATAATCCTAAAAAAGGAAATTAAAAAAATCCAAATAGAGTCCCATAAACCAAGTTTCACTTCATTTTGAACCCGGTAATACATTATGATTTTCGGATATTAAATAACGGACAATATAGATTTAGTTTGAAAAGTAACCTGAAAGTGCGGTACGTTGTTGAAAATAGAGGTTTCGAACCACTGGTATACGATTCTACTTCCGTTACCGATGACAAGATACTGTTGAACATCCGTACGAACAGTCAACTACTCAACACCAGCTCTGGAGACAAGGAGGCCCAGCACCACCTCGACTTTCTATGCCAGTCTATTTCCATCCCTCCAGCCTCAGCACTTCATACAAAGGGAGAACATCTTGGGCAGCTGCATCCCTGCCTGCTCTGGGTGCTGCACTGTTTCGGGCCTTTCAGCAGGTAGAGGGGACAGCTGACCTCAAGACAGTAACAAAACGTTGCATACATAAAGCCAAGTTACAAGTTATTTTCTTTCCCAGGTCATCAGATTCCACAACACCCAATAACATGAACACCTACTTCCCAATCTTCTGCATATATGCTAGTTTATATGTACAGTACACACACCGTTATAACGGGTTGCACTTTATCAGTACTGTGTAGATCAGCTGACGCTACTTTGGTTTTTTGCTGTTGATTTGTTTCCCGCCCTGCAATGATTGTACCTTTTATCTTAAATTATGCATCTTAGGCAGTTATGTGTCCGTTGGGATACATTTCACCTCAGGGTGCAGTTAAAGGGATTATAGCTTGACACGATATTGTGATGCAATGCTTCGACTTTCTAACTGACTGGTGGTTTCACATATCCTTATTTCACTGCTGCCTATCTCTTTGAAATGCTTTTGACTGAAGCTTTGGTTTAAACATTGTATAAAACTTTGTTCATCGTTTTCAAAAAACTTAAATGCTTTTCAAAAACATTAAGGTAGTGGTTCTTTCAGATGGGGGGTTGATTTTTTTCTTAATTTGCACTCAAACAGCATGTTTGGGGATTATTCCCATTGTTTCAATAAATACAAGAAAAAAATGAGACAAAAAGACACGAGAAGAAAAAAGCAAAAAGGTAACAGAGAGGAAGCTCAATAGAAATAGTTACAACCTCCACTACTGCTTTTTTCATTATCCTTCTCATCGCTTTAAGAGAGAGAAGAAAAACAGAATGTTGTCAGCGGAAAATATGAGGAGAAAAAGCACAGCTTGTAAGTAGAACAAATTTATAGACAGGAAGGGAAATATTTTCTCTTCTGATATGGAGGCATCCTTAAAACTGAAGCCTGAACCAAATTGGATTCCATTCAAAGCGATCGTCGACCTTGTGTCTTCTGGCCTTGAGGATCAAGTAAAAAGTCGTACTGAGAAGAAAAAAAAATCTATTTTTTCAAACCTCAGCTATTAGAGGAAAATTGAGCGACCATGTAAACTTTCTACTCTGTTTCTCCAGATTCTCTTTTGGCAGTTCAACTGGAACCTCCTTTTAATCTTTTATTTCGCTCGCTCAAAATCTCCTGTAGCCTCCAACGGCTTCTCCAACCCCAAGATGTGTTGAACTCTTTGGTGAGGCATAAAAACTAAAATGCCAACGGTTCAGAGAAGAAGAATGAATAGTCTGTGCGTATTTCCTACAATTTGCCGAATTAGTTACCGAAGGCCGTTGGGTGAGATTTCTGAAATGCAGTGCTGCTGCTAAATTTGAAAAAAAGGAGTGAGAACAAGTGGGTGTTGAAGGAATCCGAGTCTTCTATCTGGCTCTCCCTTTCCGATCAGAATGAGGTCTTGACTCAAGGCTTTGCCATTCTCTGTCAAGGCCCCTCTCTCTCTCCTTCCGCCTCACTTTCCACTGGTTTTTGTTCCTGTGAACCTTCTTTTTGTTTTTGCCCTTTTCTCTCTCTCTGTCAGAGGCTGCATTGAGGCATTACTTACCCCCCCCAAGCACTCTCCCACACTAGCGCCACAATAATTCAATTCATTTCTCTCTCTTCATATCGTGCTGGCAAGGCAGGGCGATCCTCAAGGTGAGCGTAAAAGCATACATTAGAGACATCAAACACACCCACACCAGACACAGAAAATGCTGATTCTCAGTTGCCTCTGGCGTGACAAAGAATAGAGGAATGCCTGGAAACTTGAGGCATTCCTCCCTCAAATGCAAAAGCCACCATTTGTATTTGAATCATCAGATAACAGCTCACAGCAGGTCGCATCCATACTCACTATCAATATGAACTTTGACATCAAAACGCACATTAATACTGATATAATCAAATAATAAAACACCATTACACCATTACCATTAAATTACCATTACTATTCATGATAACAGGTGACAGGAAGGTGACAACTTAAAGGCCAGGCCAGGAGCCTCTGAAGCTACGTGTGGCTTATGGGACACTTTGTGCGAATCTTTGGTTCACATTCATAATTACAAGTGACCTTTAGGTATCTTTAATGTGATATGTGTGTCGGTGTGCGCACATTATTTAAATTTTGCAAGAGTAATCTCTCGGCCTGACTTACAGCAAAAAACCTAATTTTATCTTTTGAGAGAACTTGAGGTATTTGAATTGACCGGGACGCATGAGGTTAGCTGTTAGCTGTCCACCAGTAGATGGCGATAGCAAAGCCCATTTGCTATGCTTTTCTAATCTCTCCTTTCAGGTTGTTTCATTTTACAACGGATGCTGGCGGATGACAACAGCAGCCTGTGCGTGTAAATAGGCAAACAGCCACATGAATTTCAATCTGAATGATATTAGTTCTGTCCTACGGCCATCAATCGGACGTGTATTCGATTTAAGACTATACAAGAAAGGAAGTCTAATTGATCTGACGAGTGAAAAAATTGGTATAGTGGTAATTTAGCCCTGAAAAACAGTTTTGAGTCACATCAGCCTGGTAATGTGGATGCAGCCAAGGTATGAACCAAATTTGGCATTTTTCTTACAATGAATACATTCCATCTGGATAGTTCCGCTTGATGAGAGCCTTGATGGGTATTCTCAAAAATAACCACCGAAGTGGCAACAAGGTCATGGCATTCCCTTAGCTGATCTGGTGTTAAGAAGACACAATTTTAGGCAGGTGGTTTTTTAAGATATGGCTGATGGGTGTATAAGTTTTATTAGCTAGAAAATAAAAAAATTCTGACTTTTTCTCCAGCTAATAGTTACCGATCAGCGACACAATCACATATTAATTAAAGTAGTTTGAGAAGAAGTAGAGACCTATGACTATTTTCAAGTGAAATGTTGATTATTTTAGTTTTTTTTTTTAACAACAAACAAAATCCCTACTTGCAAGTGAAGTGGCTCTTTCCTAGTGATGAAGAGTTGAGTTGACTGATGCTGCAGTTCCACTTGATAAACGTTGACGTTACTCTGATTCCGAACAAATCTGTTTACTAAAAAAAACCTTCACAACACTCTAACAGGCTCATGCCCTGTGACATATAACGCTCCGCAAAATGTAAGCTAACATTTTTAAAAGAATAACACTTTGTCACTATTTAATTAATCTTTTTTGTTCCTGATTTTGGTAAAAAAGTATCTGATTGTCAAGTAGCAGATGGATTTTAAGTGTTTTTTCATCTGTATGTGTTTCTGTTTTCGTCCTCATGAACCCATATGTGTTGTTTCCTGCTGCAAGAGAATGTCACTGATGTAGTTTGGTGTAAATTATGCTCTCTCTTCCCACTGATTATGCACCAGAGGCAATTTAAGGTGGTGCATTGTTATGATTATTATGGTTAGATTATTATTATTACTATTTCCTCCGCAGAGAATTTTATGTTTTTGGCCAGCGTCGGTGGATAAAAATGGATAAAAATTACATCATGACATCCACATATGATCTACAGATTGGCAATGATTTTCAAATATAAATTAAATTCTAGAAAAAAGGATTGGTATGTCAGACTATTGTTGGTCATTAAAAGGTTTTTCTCTTGGGCACCTGGAAATAATGTGGTCCTACTGCCAGTACGTGACTTCAATGCAGCTACTGGCTGCTTCTGGCAATAGAAGAACGTTCTTATACCGCCAATTAATTTTCTGCTGTTGACGCTAGAGTAACAACAGAAACATATTACAGCTGCCAAATAGTTTGGTGTTGAATTCATTTCAAATCATTCTTTACCAATTGATGGTGCCAGAAGAAGTAAGCTTGATGTTAGAAGTGCAGAAAACCCCCCCAACAATCCTCATCTCAAAGATTATGGCTGAAGACATGCTTCCCATCCGCTTTGATGAAGACAAGGGTTTCTTGATGTTGAGATTTTCTTTGGGAGTGACGAGGATGGTGAGGGTTAGAAACAGGCACATCGAGGGGGATAATGGATATAATGGTAGCAGGATGATGAGACGGACATGTCAGGCAGGAGAAAAATGGAAGACCAAAATAGTGGTACTGGGTGTGGTGATAGAGGACATACAGTTGGTGGATGTGACAGATGAAGGTGAAGAGGAAAGGGATAGATGGAAACAGGTAATCCACTATGCAACACCTAAAGAGATCAGCCAAAAGAGGAAGAAAAAGATTATTGAGCCTGAGTTTGAGTTTCAAACGGCATCCAGAAAAATGTAGTTTGGGGTATTCATAACTCCATCTATAGGGAAACCCATTGAATGCAACCCTCTCCTCCACTACACCAGCAACAACCAAAGACATTAAAAAAAAATAAAACCCAGAGGACAGTTTTTACACCTGAGGAGAAATTGCTTGCAATTGGAAGAGTTTGAAAACAAAGCACAAGAGATGAAATCAGAATTCAGTGAAAGAAACTTAATCCTGGCGGTAATAAACGAAGTTTATGATCATGCTCCATCATCTTTAAGACCTGATCTACTGAAGCCCAAAGAGAAAATCTCCAACACCAGAAGGAATAACCTTCACAACTGAGTTCAACCATGGCAATAATAAACTTTTAGACCTAATCAACAGACATTGGCATATCCTGCAAGCTGAACCAGCACGGCGTGAGATCACAAGTAAAACCCCCACACCTTTCATTCAGACGTGCACCGCCCATCGGATACAGGCTGGTTCAAAACTCTTAACCCAGCAAACCCAACCCATCATGGCTTGGAAGGGGTCCCCACCTTCTCTTGCTCTGATGAAGGCGTGACCCTGAAACGTTAGCAGGGATTAGAAATAAAGACCTAACATATTGGTGAAACCATATTAGTGCCACCACTTTTCTTCCTCTCTATGCTCAATATAGATTATAGTTGAGCACAACAAACTAGCACACGAGGGAATAAGCGTCCACCTCTAATAGCATGCTAACCTAACCTTAAGACAGAAGTAAATGTATCATGATAACGCACCTGAGTTGCAAACTCATTTAGTTGGTGTTGAAAAATTGGATCCGGTCACAGACACATGGACAGACTTACATCTGAATTGAAGGTGACGGCCTTCACATGTTATTAGATACTCTGCTATGAGATGAGACTGCTGGTCTGCAGAGTAAAGAAACGCCAGAAATTCAAACAGTTACGAGTGATCTCGTATTCTTTGATGGAAATGCCCCTATCTATTATGATCTTGTACACAAGAAAAGTCTGATCTGGGATTCAAATGATATTCTGGATCTGGTGATCAACAATACTCATTAAAAAAGTAATTATGTGCAAATACACTTAAAGACATGCAACTAAGATCAGTTGCTGGAACTGCTTATTCAGTGAGATGTCAAATGTGATACTTTCTTAAAAGCTACTGAGTTTAATGGGTTAAATATTGGCTCTATTTCATGAATATCAAACTAATAATGATACCAGTGTGTTTCCATATTCTAGGGATATGTATATACCTGCCACTGCTCAGGGCAGATACCCTTGGATCACAATATCCTTGAAGAGTCTGAGCACCACAGACTTTCTGACAGAATAATTACCACATATAACCTGATATTATACACTTTCATCTTTACTTCCTCCTGTCTCTGAAATATTGAAATAAATTGTGACCCATATATAGAATAGATCTAAGACAAGATACAATAAAACAGAAATACAGCAAATACAAAAACCTTTTTAAACCACATTTTAATGGCAACAATGCTGTTGTGGCGTCTGCAGCTAGAGCACTAACGCTTCTTCCTCTCTCTGACTATCCTGGCTACCATTAGGAGGCATCAAATGGTGGCAGGATGGAGCTGTGCCAATAGCTGCGTTTAGACGGTGGCTTCAAGCCTTCCGGCATCACACGTCCTGGGGGAGCAGCAGGGAGGGTATGTTAGTAGCGAATGAGGCGTGTGGAGGTCGACTGGCGGTTGCTGAATGCTCTGGGGACCAGCAGCCTTCCTATCCCTCCTGGCGCTCACTCTCCAGCAACCCCCACATGTCCAACTGCTGCCCTCTCACCTTTTCCTTGCAAAGACAATATAGATCTCTTTCAGCTTCTCTTTTACATCTCATATCCATCCCTCCTCACTTTTCCATACACAGATACACACACACATCTCGCCTTCCCCCTGAGTCCACAGGCACTTTGTTGCAACATCAGTGCAGAGTGGATGTTTGAAGAGCTGAGAAAGGCAGGAAAAAAATATGGGATAGAAACTTTGTTCTACACAGCACTAAATTTCAATAATACCATCCCGAGTGATATGCAGGGAGAAAAGGGTGGGATATACGAGGAAATGGGGAAACACAAAAGAACAGTGGTGGAGATGTAATGCTATAAGAACAAGAGAATTGTGGGTTGGGATGTGCACCCAGGGAACGCGAGGGAGAGACAATTTCAAAATATAAAAAATTGGAAAAATCTTGAAGCAGAATGAACAAATGAGAGGATTTGAGACTGAAAAAGTTAGAATGAGGCACAAAAAAAAATAAAAAGGAGCATCTGCTGCTGTGATGAAAGGCAGAGAGGTAAGAGCATCTGAGTAAAGGCAGAGACAGAAGGTAATAAGAAGTGAAATTATGAAGGTAGAGCTGGCACAGAGGCTACGAACATATGGAAGTGTGAATATGGAGTCTGTATCCCAAAAAACGTCTGTATCGTTTTTCTGTATCCCAAAATGGGATATGGGTTTACACGGGACACTTTTCTCCTTTCCGAATTGCAGTGTCGGTCGCCTGTTTACATGACTTGTGAACTTTTCCGACCCTGTGTTTACATGTATCAACTCACCTAATCGGAAACGCTTTCACACATGCTTAAACGATCCTCATTCCCGTTCATAAGGTGGCGACAATGCTTCGGTGAGCTTGGTGCCATCCACCGACAAGCGCCCAGAAGAAGGCGTGCGCGGAAGTGACTTTTCATCCTTCTAACCGTCCAAAAATGATAAAAGTATTTCAAAGTATTAATGAATAAATCAGTTTGATTTACTGATTTAAGGGGTGTTTACATGCAGCATTTTCTTTCCGAATAGACGTCTTTTCCGATTCTAATCGGAGTCAGGCTGTCCAAGTAAACCCACCTAGTGAGCCGTGTTGTGTCGGTAGTCTGCTGTGTAGTGTGAAAAGAAAAGGGGAGAGCCCGCTCCCCTTTGGAGTCCCCGGGATTCCTGGGCAGGCCACCACATCAGACACGCAGTCCCTCAGCTTCATGTACTGTGGTCTGTCAGTGAGGTAGATGGTGGTCCATGCAACCAGGTGGCAGGGAACACCTGCTTCTTTCAGCTTCCCATCCAGCAGTGAAGGCTGGGTTGTTTTGAAAGCACTGGAGATATCAAAAAACATGACCCTCACAGTGCATCCAGGGTTACCCAGGTGTGAGAGGATCTGTGCAGCAGACCAGGTGGGCACTCACCAGGGGTCAAAGGTGCTTGAAAAGAACACTCTCCATGGTCTTCATCAGCTAGGAGGTCTGAAATGGTAGGGTTCCCTGGGGTAAGCAGTCTTTGATAAAGGTACCACATAGGACGTTTTCCACAGTAACGGTACCTTCTCAGGACTGAGGCCGAGATTGAAAAGGTGCGCAGGTACCATATGTAGCTGGTCTTCACAATGTCTGAGCAGTCTGGAGCTGATACCATCTGGACCTGCAGCCTTTCTGCGTCTAATCCTCCTAAACTCCCCTTTCACCTAATCTATTGTTATGGATAGAGTGGGGGTGGCAGTCGGGGGAGGTCCCAGTTGGAGGTTGCCGGAGGAGTGGTGGGAGGAGGGGGGTTGTAAAGAAAATGCAGCGCACCAGACAAGGATACAGAGAACCATAAATGAGGAAATAAAGTAGGAAACATCCCGAACCCATTTCTTAGAAGCCATTAAAAGTGGCTCACAATATTGTGACTGCATACATTCCTACGAGGGATGGTTCTCGTGGGAACTGAGCACTGCACTCTGATGAATACTTTACTAATTATGCAAAGTTTCAAGATAGTTTCAAGCTGTGAGAGCAGAATCTCTGGAGACGGCCCAAATGCTGTGTAGTCACAATTACACCCCAACAAATATCAAAGACTGAAGTCAGACTCAATAATGGTGGCATAACTGGAACAGTTAGTATTCTCTCATCTATAGCATTTAACTTTCGAAGAAGCTATATCTAGGTGGTGAAGTCAGAAATTAGGACACCGATGAGCAGTGTTCTAAATGTAGAGAACATTCTGCCTGCAATGTGGGAGAGGCCCATGACGACTATTAATAGATAATGATTTCATTATTTAATTTTTAGACTAGCCTCAATGCAAGGGAATTTCTTTGGGGGTGGCCATTTTGGTTTCTAAGTCGATAGACCACTTTCCTTGGAGGATGACGAAGACTCATTTAAGTGCATCCATGAACATTTATCTAGCACCACCAGCATATTGGCATTTGCATATTGGTTTTGAGTGACATGTTTCAAGAGCCAGTGGGTGGTCTGCCACATTTTCCTCAGCTATTTATGTTCCTTCAGGATAGATCATTAGAGCTCTGGTGAACTCTTAATTGTTCATGTATCAGTGTCAGGAAAACTTTTCAAATTGTGAGCAAGTCTAATAAAAAAACTGTTGTTTCATAAAAGTGTATGTTATGCATGGAACAAAGAAAAACCTGAAAGAACATAAAACACTTTTTTTTAAAGCCGGAAACATTATTTAACATTAGCATTTTACCTTTACTCACGTTAAAGTCTTTTTTTAATTTTTTTATATTGATTTCTGTTTGTTTTATTTTGTCTGACACAGTTTAGAATGAAATAAGCAGAAAAATAGATGAGGGTCTACCATTATCTTAGTATTCGATAATTTCCCTGAGGGGTTAAAAAAAGCGTTATTCTTACTCTAACTAATTCTCAATTTGAGTTTTCAACTTTGCATTTTACATAAACTCATGTGAAAATAATCAATGATTTCAACTTCAACTGTCTTTCTGAATTATTTAGGCATATTTGTGTGAATGAGTTCTATTTGTATGTAAAAATGAGAGGGTATGTATTAGCTGTGTATTTAACTATATTTTAAAGTTGTGTGAAAGTAAACGTGGGAGAGCTGCAAAATTGTTTGAGTATATAATTTGTTTGTTAAATGTGTTTGTTTTTTAATCTAGTTAGAAAGGAAAGACACCTTTCAACCAACCATAACACGGTGGGTCCATGGCCTATTTTTTTTATTCAACAGGAGAAAAATAAATAATGTTTTCAATAAAGGGTCCATAACCTCTTTTCTTTTTTTTAATAAAAAAGGGAATCCTTTTCTGACTCCCATAAATGAGGAAAACTAGTTCTCTGCAACTTAAAACTGTCTTAATCTGTCTTAAACGGTCCTTGTTGTTATTCCTGAGATATCAGTTATATGTTAGTTCTATTCATCGATAACAATTTGCCAATTTTGAGTTGTTTCCATTTTTGTTGATTTTTTTTTTTTTTAACTTTTCTTTAATTATTTCATAAAGCAGCATTGCATCAGCCGTTGGGCCACTTATATTGTCTTGAAAAGGTTATTTTCATGACCTTTTTTCATTTGCTTTACAGAAAAAAAGCATTTAGCTGAGACGGGTGTGTGGATTTCAGTAAAATGTGTGAATCTGTTATGTTCTAAATGTGGATGTTAGGAAAACGTCTATGAATTGTACGGTAATTCTGGATATTGTTACCAACAGCCAAATATGTTAGCATGTCCGCACATCACACTAAGATGGTGAAGACAGTTAACATGATCCCTGCTAAACATCCGCGAGATAGCATTGTCCCTTTGAGTGCATTAATGGGCGGGTGTTAGCATTTAGCTCCTACTGTGTTTTATGCAGCCTCACAGAACCACTAGCAAGACCAAAACCAACAATGTGTTATTATGTCAATCAATACTTATTGATTGGACTGCTCTGTTTGTGAAACGCAGCCACAGCTAACACTATTCAAACAGGAGTAAACGATATATGAGTTGGGACTTTTTTCAGCAGTGCATGAATACTCAAAATAACTAATCCATCTAGTGCAATATTAAGGGTTTTTCCCACCCATGATTTTTCTAATATTTAAATCATGTAAACCATGTTTTTCCTTGTTTCTATGGTGGTGTTGGACATACAGGCTATTTGAAACTGCTATTAACAAAAGAAGTAGGACGGACAATGACCACAATACTTTTACTAACCATGAAGACACAGGTAAAAAAGATATGGCGCTGCAACAGCAGACACATGGTAAATACGTCCAAAAAGATCAGTGTGGACCCCCATTAGAGAATAAAGGAAATTAAGGCTCATCACCATTATCATTTCAGAAGAAAGTACCCAGCAGACAAACGTTCAACCAAAGTTGAACAATCAATGGCCTGTTTTGTCTGCAGACAGTCATTTATTTGTAAGATATTGCAGAACAAACACCAGCCCTCATCCAACAGAGGGTATCTGAGGACTTGTCTCCCATCAGGACGGAGACACAGTTTGCTGAGAATGAGAAAGACTGGCTTTGACTTACAAACTATCCATTTGTGACAGTCACCCGTCATGACACAGTCAACTGGGAAATTAGAGTTCTTTACATCAGAGCAAAGCAATAGCATAGCAGAATGCTGCTGAAACCATAACAGTTTGGATGATTTGTTGAAAATAATATAAATAAAAATAGAATGTAAGGATCCTTTTATGAATACATTTTTCCCTCTCTTATTCAACGGCTATAAAGGAAAAGTGAAAATGAACCAGGCTATTAACTTTTAGCACATTTTTAACCCCATTAGAAGCTTCCCTTTTTTAGCTTGTTCAGTTTGACTGATTTTAAAATCCGTCAGAAATTTGTAAGGTATCATAGCATGTCTGTATGTGTGTGTGTGTGTGTGTGTGTGTGTGTGTGTGTGTGTGTGTGTGTGTGTTTGTTTGTTTCTATACTGATGAAATGATGCTTTGCTTCACACTGCAGTTTATTTGTATTTTAATCTTAATAAATTGCTCTGGGCAAGACATATGTGGAGCAATTAGCACAGCTGTCTCACAGCAAGAAGGTTCTGGGTTCGAAACCACCCCAGCTCTCGGGGCAGAGTTTGTATGTTCTCCCCGTGTTTACTTGGGTTCTCTCCAGCTTCCTTCCACAGTTCAAAAACATGCATGTAGTTGAATCTGTTTCGATTTGCTGGCCCTGTGACAAACTGGTGAGAGTATCCCGCCTCTAACCAATGTCAGCTGGGATAGACTCCAGCGTCCCCGCCGTTACCCTGAACGGGATAAGCTGCTACAGAAAAATGGATGGATAGATATTTTCTTCATGTTGTTCATGGGGTTATTATATTATTTATTGGTACAGACCTTTGAGACGTGTGTATGCTATCGAACTATACTAAAGGTGACTATTAGTCTTTTGAGCTGCTTTGAAAACAAAATCAGGCCAAGATTTGATATGGCCAAATCCTTGATTGGGCACAAAAACTATGGAAAAAGAAAACATACCACTATCAAAGAATACATGAATACAGGATGACATATATTGAAACAAGCTGAACTGCATCACTATGTATGTGTATAGCAGAGGGAAAAATAAAAAGGAAACAGCTTCAAAGGATAAATTAAAGTAGACATTATCCAATCATAGCACTTCCATCAAATTGCATTATTTTAGTACAATTGAATTAGGCTCTTATTAACTTTAAGCAAAACACTTTTTGTATTCGGCCCCAGTTCTTAAAGCTATGTCATTGTTTTCAATGTCCTATGCTTTGTATGTGCTCTGTGAAGCCCTGTAAATGTAAGACGCAGAGATGCGTTACTCAGTTATCATAGAAGTGTATGAGCGTAGAAGGAGAGAGACAAGGATGTGCACCAAGTAAGCAATGATAGCCAAAATTCTTACCCGATGATGGGGTGTTTGAAGCCCAGCTTGGCGGTGCTCTGCTGGATCTCCTTTTCTAGCCATGCCTGCGGACGCACCAGGTACTTGACAAACTGGGAAACCCACCAGACAGAGGGGTCGCCATGCAGACGATGCAGGCGCGGCTCCAGGTCCTCAGGGATCGCCAAGGGTAGGTAGGGGGGCCGCGGGTGGAGGCTGTCCACTATAGGTAACTCCACAACCTGGACGTCCTTATCATGGGCCTCTCCTAAAGAGTCCAAATTGGAGCATATTGGAGGATATTAGTTCTCAATTCTTTAAAGTGCAGCTCCGCCTGAGAGCTTTAACAAATGACTCCATTTGTTATAATAAATGCAAACATTAGTTTTAGTCTTGACATTTAATATTTTGTATATGGGACGTCAGAAACGAGTAGAAAACTGCTCATCAGTTTCCAGCAGTCTGCATCCAATTTTAAGACATAGAAAAGAGAAGATATATGCTCATCTTAAGTATTTATTAGCTATTCCCCCTGAGTTCCTGCTGAGACATGAAATATGATGCAGGAAGGTGTGTGGGTATTGTGTAGTGGATTTTGATTGCTTCTCCAGGCACCAAACACAGCACTGTGTTTTCTGAGACAGAATTTACAACCTCCTAAAGTTATTGTGGTGAGTTTTTATTGAATCTTCTGTGGTGATCATGCAACGTAAATAATAAAATAATACTCTTCTACTTCTCATAATAAAGGGAATCACCATGTATGCCTTCCCAATATCAATGTAGTGCCTCGCCAGATGTATTCTGGCTGTTCCAGCGACATAAATCTTTGAAAATTTGATTTATAACATTCATGCCGGTAAAACAGACAAGTTCACTGTAAACTATAAAAAGCCACTGACAGAATTCAGTTTTACTTGTTCAGGTTAGAAAACTCGCACCTTTCATTCTTTATTATTTCAGAAGTATACAAAGTATACAGGGTTTGTATACAGAGTTTGGAAATATGGTGCCGATAACTGCAAGTTTTCTGCATGGCCTTTTGTCAAATTATTAATTAATCAGTGCCGTTAATTATCATATCCTTTATGTTACTAAGTTAAAGTAAAATACATACATACATACATACATGTATAGTGTACATGTACAACTCTCATGCCAAGTCCAGAATGATTGCAGTGCAACTTCAGAAGGAATCCCATTGAGAGAGATCTTTCAAGATAGATCCAAACGTCCCCGAAGTAACGAGTTCTGACAGTTCCAGTTCTTCTGTATTATTTCAGGACGAAGGGGCAGCGTATCTAAAAGTGTTTTTTCCCCCAAGGTCGGTTCTGACTTTGTGGACCGCAAGTTGGTCCCAACATCTCTGCAAGATGTCCCTGCCCCTGCCGTGTATGCTGGTGAAGTCACCGCACAGACTTGGGCTACAACAGCTGCAACACTGATGGTGACATCCTGGCATGATGGGCCTCGACTGCTGATGCAACACTCCTATAAGATCCAAAGGAGCCCTGCACATTCTACTCTACACGCTGGGACAGCACAACCAAGCCGGACCTGGCCTTTGCAAAATGCCGTGACAACCAACAGCTCGCAGAAAGATGCGTCCTTGATAGATTTCCTCCATCACATCTTCAATCATTGCTCATAACCATTCCATCTCTGGTCCAGCCTGTGGAAGGGAAAAACTCCAAGAGATGGAACTTCTGGAGAAGCAAACTGGACAGGCTTCATACAACAAGTGAGCAAAGCAACTGCTGGTCTCTCACACCTGCGCTCCACCTGCCTGAACAACTCCTATGACTCATACTGCAAGATTCCGCTGGCCGCTGCTAAGAGGAACATCCCCCGTGCAAAGCCTATTGTCCCTGCTGGGATAATGAATGTGAAGGCCTGCTTCGCGCCCACACAGAATCACAACCCAGCAAAGACAGGGACAAAGCATCGATCAACCTAATCTGCAGATTAAATGAGAATCGCCGGCAAAGATGGACAGAGACAGTGGAGTAAATTTACTTCACACACTACAGCCGTAGGGCATTCAAGACCATGAACCTGCTGATGGGTACAATGTTCCATCACTGATAATTCTATAGCATCGCTACTGCTGAGCAACGGCTGCTACCCTAACGCAGACAAGGATTTCACCAGAACAACATCCGCAAGAGTCCATGAGCTGCACTGGGCACCGGGCTGCGAGTCCAGCCTAGTCTATGACTTCATAACAGAAGAAATCAGGCAGGCCATCCAGCGGCATAAAACTGGCAAAGCAACAGGCATCGACTGCATTCACCCGGAATACATAATTCATCAAGGCAAGAAGGCAACTGACTGTGCTGTGGCTGTGCTCCTTCCTCTCCAGATGTCTCCAACCTCTGAAGTTGCCAACGATGTGGAGCCGTTCCAAGTTGGAACGTCTCATTCACGCAAGTCTCAACTCTGTGATCAACTGCCAGCTGCCTAAAGAACAGGCTGGCTCCCAAAGCTCCGAGACGTTGCAGTCGTGTAAGATATCGACACGACTGCATTATCTCACAAGTAGACCAGAAAAACGTAAAGCTCGCAATTTATAACACCGGTAAAGACAAAACAAGAGGTTAAGGAACAACCCCAAAAACGTCCGGCATAATGAACTTAATCACACATTTCACATTTAATCCCCCCGAGGAACATAGTGAGTTAAAAAGCTAGCATTAGCAGAGCGGCTAAAGCAAGCAGAAGCTAGAGCCAGCGAAGAGCCCGCTGAATGTATAAATCAAGATGGTCATTTATGGTTTGAAAACTTAAGGAGAGAAGCAGCTCCAGCGGAAAAACCCCGAAAGCGTTCAGCACAACGAACGTAATCAGACACTTAAACTCAAGCTAACGTTTGAAGAGGGGCTAAAGCTAGTGGGAGTACAGAGCATGCCACGATCCCTGAACAAAAAAAAATGTTTAAAATGTTTTATTTTCATTTGGAAATGTTAATCAATTGATTTAAGAAACTTGCGGCGAGCAGGAAGGAGGGTACAATAATTGCAACAGGACAGAATACATAAAAATAGCACAGTGCCGACCAACCACGTAACTTCCAATGCAATCCTTCAAATTAAGATTATTTAAAATATATTATTCATTATGATTTTTTAAAGCCAAAATTGGTATCGGCCAGTCAGAAAATTACAAAAGATGCATCTCTACATACCATATAATAAATTCACTAATGTTTTTTAATAACCCGAGAGCCCTAATAATTATCAATACATAATAATAATAATCTCCTGTGATTTCCGCTCCCATGGTGACTGTGGGCTGAAGCACATTTGAACAAGACTGTGGTAAAGCCAGCTCTACTGTCCACTGTGATAAGACGCGGTGGACAGTTTACATTCTCGTCTTTTGTAGAAATCTGATGTCTTGACATTCCGGATGATGAAGACTGGAATTGAAGCAGGTAAAACCTGAGACTCATGGTCAGGTTGATATTGACCGGCAATCTATCGCTGCACTGAACAGCCAATTTGACTGACAAATGCGTGAGTTATTGCAGCATTATATCTCAGACTTATTCTATTCATCCTAACCTCTACAAGTCCAGGTAGATGGAAAGCTTCTCTTTGCCTGTCCTTGCTTTAAGGCCGAGGTAAGTCCTTCTATCATGACTCTATAGGACCGGGGGACTGAGGCAAAGCACTGGAACGCATAGCTTGTGTGTGTCTGTGTGTGTGTGTGTGTTTGTGTGTTTAACGGGAGAGGTATGGTGATGGCGCTTTGAAGTTGAATCAAGCCTGGCAGGAGCCCTGAACGGAAGGTTGAACACAGCTGATTACAAAGGGTCCCCTATCTGGAGAGCCCCCCCCATGCGCTGCCAGACCTGTACACATATAAAGCCAACTGTGCATGCATAAAAACAAAAATAAAGTGCATGACGAACATCTGCTTGTTTGAACGTGGGAGGAAAACACACATTCCACGGTATGCAGACAACAAACGTACACACACACATGCACGTGTATGGATGTGAGACCTGTGTCCTGTCAGAATAAAGTGGCGCCTTTGACTGCCAGACGGGCTGTAAATACATCCACACCACCAATGCTTCCAAATGAAAAGCATAATAACTCATTAAAAATGGCCTTTAAAAAAAAAGGTTAAAGAAAAAACTTGTTTAAAACAAGAACAGAAACAGTGGCTTCAATTTGTGTTTATTTGCGGGAGCTTGGACTGAATCTAAATTTTGGTAAAAGCATTAAATATTGAACAGAAAAGATATTCCCAGGCTTTGCTTATATAACAGCATTGGCATGATTCACATAAGGGGAAAAAGGCATATTTTAAGGCCGGCACCACTTGGCACAAACGTACAGATATGCAATATATCTTCCTCCCACAGCTACTT
Organism: Lophius piscatorius; assembly: GCA_009660295.1. Lineage (NCBI taxonomy): Eukaryota > Metazoa > Chordata > Actinopteri > Lophiiformes > Lophiidae > Lophius > Lophius piscatorius. The sequence continues at coordinate 163,373 of VRLP01000271.1, forward strand.
AATTAGATCACAAAGCTCTTCTAAATTTCATCGCAAATCCAAAGCTTGTGCATGGTTTGTGTGCATGAATCATGAAAGCATGTAGAAATGCACGCACACGGCTCCCTACGCCGTAATTTCTAAGCCTATGATGCATACTGAGCATAATAAATGTTTCATACGATTAAGACAACTGCGAAACCTGAGAGCCAAGAGCGACAACATCAGGGCACAAGACACGGAGTCTCTCCATCCATAATACATCTGAGATTGAGTTTATGAACTTGGAGAACTCTTGTTCCGGTCTTCGCATGCCAGAGAACATTATGTTTCTCCTGCCGCTCTCAGACTCTTTCGTAGGGCAGCAATATCTCTACAGAGAACCTCAAAGGAATACACTCTTTGGTAAATTACTTCTTTGATCAATGAGCCATTGTTCCACGGAAAGACTGGTTTCAGCTTTTGTGTGCTCAGAATTGAGTCTGTTATACCAGGCCAGTGAGATGGTGCCAAGCTCTCTCATAATGTCCAAAGAAATCCACCGTTGTAGTATAACAGTAAAATGCAGCGATGGGCTAAAAACACGTCCGGGTACTTCAAACACATCACTATCCTTTAATCTTTAAGTACTCACAAAAGTCGAGCAGAGACTCTGAAATGATCAAATACTAAAGATGGCCACTTACCAGCTGCTGAGATTTGTACTGGACATTTTTAATTTGATTTCAGAAGTAGCTGCAGTTTTTGTAGATCTGCGCGTGTTTTACGCAATTTAGAACCTCTAAAAAATTTATGTTTTTTGGTAAAATGAAAAATGGTTTTTTTTACATACATAGTAAGGCTGGATAAAATGAGAATAACTATCTTTTTTCTTAGAGTTGAGATCACGCATCTCCCTTTTTTCAATTTTATTGCACTCGACTACCTGAGAGACGTTCCACAAAACAAAGTCAATTTAGACCGTACACTTTATTCTACATGGACCCAACAATTCCAACATGACTATTAATGAGAGAAAAAAACTGCATTTCAACAGGCGGAAACTTCAAGCAGGGTGTGAGAAAGATTCCACGGTGATATTCACACAGTCGAAGCGAGTAAGAGGAAACAAAACAAAAAAACATCTAAAAAAGAGATATTTAATAAAATCTATGTTCCCTTCTGTAAAATCAACTTATAAGAGCTTATAGTGGGTCGCACTCCATTTTATGTTATGCTGATTTTCCTATAATGTCTTTCCTTATATCCTTACATTTTTCTTGCCCCAGACCGATCAAATTTGGTGAAAAAATGTTCACTCGCCGTCTTAATAACCCTATCCACTGACAGGTACCATAGTAACGAGATAATACATTTTATTCTGACTTCACCTGTCATTGGTTATAATGTTATGGCTGATCAGTGTACAAAAACTCGTGATGGAGATGGGGAACCTCATGGAAAAACTGGTCACATGACATCAGACTTCAAGTATGGTTGTTGGTGCAAAGATGCTACAATGGGCTCCACATACTGTGTGTGTGTGTGTGTGTGGGTGTCCTGCATAGCTCTCTGCCAGCAAAGCACTTAAGTTGTTACCATGGTGGGAAACATAGATTAAACCTATTTATATATTTAGTTAGTTTATTTGACAGGCAAAACGCTAAATGAATATAGACAGCGTGGCAGTTAGCGGGTGTCCGTAAAACTTCAAAGACAATTACAAAAATACATACACACACAGTACAGATAGATTGTGACCTGTAACTGGTCAACCAGTATTTGTGGATGCTTTTAAAAGTTTTGTAAATGTCCACTCATGCATCTTCGGTGGTTTATATTGGGTTTGGGAAATCAGAATTTGCTACAAACACCAATGGTAAACAGTCAGTAATATGTGCAAACAGTCCACCTAATTAATGTGATGCTCAGTGTATATTGATATATCATTATTAATCTGAGGATCAGCATCCCTTTCTGGATTAATGTCCTCAGGAAGGCTCTACATAATAAGCTTACATCAGCCAGTCCTCGCTACTTAGCTGGCTTGCTCAACAGAAAATATTGGATGTAATGGCCAGAGGAATTCTGAATGTGAAAAAGGCCAGAGGAGATGAGTTTTTGATTTGGGGTGTTGGTTGGAGGCAAGTTGCCTGATAGCATGTATGGATCTATAGGAGCCTGTTCCTGAGACTGACGGCGGAGACAGCCACCAGATACTGGAAAAGGACACATGAAAGGCAGGAGATGAAAAGCAAGGCGAGCGGCAGATAAGAAAGGAGAGCCCAGGAGAGCACAAGTCAAATGAAGCGATAGGCGAGAAATAAGGAGCTGAAAGGATGCAGTGATGAGCGCATGGAAGCAATGAGAAAGCAATTGATAGCGGAGAGGGAGAGAGAGGGACAGAGAGAGAGGGAGAGGCTTAGTCTCAGAGTAAAACCTCCAAAAATCTTTGTTTACAAATACTAAAGTTTGTCATCTTAGTGACAAACGAAACACTTTCTCTGTAGGACCATCCATTAGTAATGGCTTTTAAGCTCACTCATTCATTATGAATCTGCTACCTTTGCATGAGTCAGTAGATCCATTTCTCCCCAAACAAGCGCATCCATCTCTGCTCTAAAATGCAAGCTATACATAACTGCTTCAACAGGAGTGTTCATTACGGATAGGTTCAGGAGAGGGGGGAGTGTAACTGAATATTTTCCATCACTGCCAGTTTTCTTTCAAAAGCGACAGAAAATTCTGAACGCAATCCATCATTTGAGAGATTAAAAAAAATGAGGGTCATCTTTTATAACTTTAAATAATCGTCAACTACCGCATGCCTCCTGTAGTGAATTTCCTTGTATAGATGATTGGTCTACTTCATCCAATCGTTATGTGAGACCGATTGAAGTCATCAAATTAAATGCTACTCATTATTGGTCTCAAAAATCCATATTGACCCAACCAAACAATTTCCATAAGGTTAGCAATATGCTATAAGATAAGATCTCATAGTGACTCAACATGAAGATAAATACAGTTAACTAGTTTTTCTCAGTTCAGTAATAAAACAAGACAGATTTCCTCGTGTCATTTGATATAAGCTACATTTTTATACAATTGGACTTTAGAAGTAATGGAGTAATCCCTTCAATGACTACAATATGAACTATCATGGTAAAATAAAAGATGTACAAGATAGATCTCATTTTGTTTATTCATATGAGCAAATTTGGACATAATTGGACAAATGGTGGAAGAGTAACATTCATTAAACTGTGTTTTTTCGCAAAGAATAAACCCCTAATGAGTGGAATATGACAAATAAAATGTATCATTTGAAATACATGTAGTAGCAGCAAAACAAATTCACACAATAACCTAAAATACTCACAAAGTACGGACCCCAGCTAGTGTCACGTGAGGAAAAAGTCATGCGTTAATCCGTGCACTAGGTTTACCCAAACTATGTTTCCAGTATTTGTGGTCCATCGAGTGGAATCTTCACCACTTAACTTGTTCGTCAGGTCATTTAGTTACGTCTTTTAACTCTCTACCATTAGACTACTCATTTCTTGGTCCTTCTCTCTCTCAGTGCAGTCTGCTGCTACAAGTGAAGCACAGTAGAGCAGAGTGTTAACCTTTTGGTGCCAACATCAATCTATGCGAGTTTCACACCATGGCTCTTCATAATCATTCACTGAAAATTCGGTGATATTCGCCATTGCAGCATCCACCGTGTTTAATGCGATAACTCAAAGCTGTCCAGTTGCTTTTTTTAGGTGAAGCTTTATCTTCAAAGATTTTCGGGCCCTAATTTCTCAACAATTGGTCTGATTTAGTCAAAATTTGGTGCATATAAATAGACTTGAGGAGATCTATCTTGTTTTTATCATATTTTACTCTAATAGTTCATATTGTGCTCACTAATAAAATATGCAAAAAATTGTTCTTTCTGTTAGTCCAAATTAGTCCAACTTTACCTCATATGCATGTATTTTGCAAATTTCATCATTTACCATAAAACCCATGCAAACTGAATATGCAGAACACGCAACTGATTACCAGAGCAGATTAACAAAACCTGTCACTGTTACTGTTAGTGGCAGTAACTATGGATGGAGACAGATTGCAGAGATACCTGGATTGATATTGACATCTTACAACGATTAATTGCCCAGGCCTAAAAGAAAGCAGGGTCAGTGGTGTGATGTGGATTGACCATAACCGCTATTATGGGCAAATGTGAACAAACTGACGTGAAAATTACCTTAAAAGTGCCTACAAACATTCAAGGCTCCAATAAAGTGTGTGTGATTGTAAGGAATTATGAATTTTGTTATAAGGAAATGTGAACAGACTAATCTCCATTACACACGGACAAAATTAATCCTATATGGCCCCAATTGGCTGTGGTAATAAAAAAAAAAAGACTCCCCTCAGAGCACACGGTCATTATCGCTGATCTCAACAACTTACTGAACACGTCTTACTATCCACAGCACATTGAACCCGTCTTGACATTGGAGTACTTCTGAGATGAGTATATCTCACAGACGGTTGCATAACCTTGCACCTGGTGTGAAAATTGGGATTTACTCTAATTGAATTGAGTGTAGAATTTGGAAAAGCTTTGTTGACCCCATTTAAATCCACAATAACCTTCTGACAAATGACTCAAGGCCATGACGGGCTAGGGGTGTTGCAACCGCTACTGGTAAGTGTACAAGGTAAAGTAAAGAACAATTCAAAGACCTGTGTGTTTAAACTCCTTTGAGACCCTCACTGTAATTTCCTATATTATTTGATTCATTTATTCACAGTCTTTCGGTCAAGAGTTGAGTAATAGTCGTAAACTCAAGGGTTGTCTGTATATTTCACTTATAAATGAAAAGAAAGGGGAATTTTTCCATTCAGCGAACAGATTAAATATTGAAGACGAAGTGGATTCTCATCGGGGAAATGTTTACAGTGTATGCGACAAGCTTTAAATGTTAGAAATACCCAGCAGTCAGCAAATGAAGCGACCTGCCGCAGGCTGCGACCGTCTTCTTCAGTTCACTTTTTGAGCATTCACTAGAATTGCTGTAATTAATTTATGCTGGTGTGGATAGGTCACAGGATAATTGCAGTCGGTAGTTTCTGATGAATCAAATCTGCGATGAACCCGACTTCTGGACTGTTTACGAAAGTCAAGTCATAGTATTTCTTGGTAATGAAAATTTGAACATGCAGGAATTGCAAAGTCCTGCTTAGTGGGGAAGTTTACACCTTGTTTTTGCTGTAGTGGGACAAAAAGAGTGCCGCAATACGGAGTGCCAAAGTCTTTTAGCAGGGGTAGTTTAAATGTGAAGCAAGTGCTATTTTATCATGAAGCAGCCAATCACAATCATCAAAAGCCGGGCTGATGTGAGACCTGTGTGCAGTTTTTGTGTGACTGTACGTACCTGACCAGTGTCCAGTGGTGGCCCCAGAGCGGTCGGTGCAGGTGTTACTCACAGGCAGGAAGACAGTCTCCCACCCGCCGGGGGCGTAGCGCCAGTTATGAGATTCCAGGATGAGAGTGCGCTGGGTGCCATAAGCGATCATGAAGCAGTAGACGACATGGTGGAGCTGGCAGCCATAACCGCAGCCTTTATTGATGTTACACACCAGTTTCCTGGCTTTACTGCAGTCTGGGGGGTTCTAGGAGGTGGAGAGGAGGAAATGTTTCAACAATTTTTATTACTTGACCTTCTTCTTGTATGTGTCAAAGCCCTGCTCTCCGACTTGTAATAACACATGGCTGATATTGTATTTTTTTTTTCTTGTTCCCTTTGCCCATACTCCAGTTCAGTCTAATTTTACACCTGTTCACTTCATTTCTCGGTTTGCCTCTCTCTACCTGCCAGATTCTTTCCCCCTTCCAATCTTTTCCTGATAACCTCGGGAATTCCTCTTACTCTATCAATTTCAATCTTCTTTCAACATTTCTCCTTCTTGTTCATAAAGGATACAATTATAACATTTTTAGAACAGCAAAGATTTTCTATCTACACAAAATCTGACCTAGCTTCTTTTCACCATTTTTGTCTGAACACTACTGAAAACAGAGCTATACCCTCCTGTCCCTTCAACACCATGGATGTGCAATGTAGTTCTCTATAGCTCACATCATGCTGCTGCAGCAAATATTCCTAAATACATATTGATGTGTGCTAAAGAATAGCCCACAACAAATGCTGAATATACTTGGGTTTGAGTGGTTTTTCTCAAACAGCATGTTTGTTTATTGAGCTGGAGCTCAACAGAGGCTGCAGAATACAATATTATCACAATGCTTTAGTCACAATTTCCAAAAACGTTGCTAAATGCTTTGTACTGCAATAGCCTATATTGGATACTAGATAAGAGATTCTTTATCTGTCAAGACATTTCAGTGTTAAAGCAGAAAACAGAAATGTGTTGTACTAAATGAAAAAAAGAAAGAAAGATAAGTATAAAAATAATGAGTAGGACAATATAAACAGCACAGAATCCAGCACTATTAACAATTACACAAAATAGGTATTATGCACATGATGAGGATATTGCATGTTTGTGATTTATCACATTATTTCTTTGTATTCAAAAGTAATTTTTAACCTCACTGGAAAAACTTTGTCAACATCCGTTTCATCCAATCAGGTAAAATTTTCAGTCATTTCATTACTTCAGTCAAATTCATTGGTACTAAACTGGATCATCCAGACATGCCAACATCATAACAACCTGCTGTGGCATAAACGCTGCTTCACCTGACTGAAACTGAACTGATTGAATAGCAACGTTACGTCCAAGGTAACTGAATGAACATGTGAGGTGACTCTAGGTGTGAAGAACATCTCCGGATGGCAAAACATGTGACAGCGGACACAAGTCCAAAGTGAGATTATCAATTGTTATCAACAGACTCCCCAACTTCACTCCGGGAACAAAATCGGGGTTTAGGGTCTTGCTCAAGGACTATATGACATGCAGAATACAGTTGCGAAGATCAAACCACAAATCTTCTGATTGGGGGATGACCCCTCAACCTACCTTGGTTCCAGTGTCTTTAGCATACAACAAAAGCCCTCATTGGTCCCACCACTGTATGATCGCATGTCTTTGCACATGTGTCTTATCCACAACTCCTACACGTTTGTGAACTACTGCAATAGCAATAGTGTATTTTACTTTCTCCGATAGCTCCAACAACTTTCTGTGGCATGCTGTAATTTTTGCTCATCTTAGCCGAGAAAACTCTACAGCACCATCCATTGAAATGAAAAAGTAGTGGATTTTAATGTATCAAAGGAGTATTGCAATACAATTAATTCTGATATTTTCCCCCCAACCTGGGTTGTTTACACTGTTGACCAGAATCAGATTTTCCAAAGGAAGAAACAGGCTTGGTGCCAATGATGAAGTCAGAAAGGTTAGTATGGACTGGTGTTTTCCGAGGATTAGTTGGCAATAATAAACATCTTTAATATCCCCAACCTTATCCCTAAGAATCTCCTCCTGCGTTATCTCTTGGTTTGTTTCTTCTGTTCTAATATTCCTTCACTTTACACTGTCCCCCCTTATTTTGCTTCATTTCTTTTTCCTTTCTTTTCATCATTGCGTCCCCAACCCTCCCTTTCCCTGTAATTTTCTATAACATTCTTTTTTCTCCCTGATACCCCTGTCTCATAAATTAGCTTCAATATCACACAGTCTGAGGGGAAGAATACAAAATGAGAAGCACTCATGGTGGGACTGGTAGGGGGGCGAGGATTTATCTTTTCAGCATAAAAAAAAAGCAAAAAGTGCAAAAACAACAGCGTTGCACAAGCTGTGTTGTCAATAAGTTGCGGGCGGTTTGTGATTCGCCCGTCTGCCGGCACAAGCGACAACGAAACGCTCGTGCCAACCAGCTTCCTAAACAGCAATTACCAGCTGATGGGAGTGTTTTCCTCATTAGACTGCTGCAGCTGTGGATGGTTCACAGTAATCAGGCCGCGTGGCACCCACCGGCAAACGCTGCCTATCACACACTAGCAGGAGAGGGAGAGGAAGAGGAAGAGAGGGGAGCAAAGATGAGAAGAGATGAGAGGATAAAAAAAACAAGTGGAGATGAAATCAGAGAGAGGACAGGAGGTAATAGAAAACAGGGGCAAGGAGAGGAAACAAGAACTAAAACAGAAGAGGGGAGAGGGTCCTCTAGGTGATGAAAACTGATTACCACCACTGCTGGTCAATTACATGAGCAGTGTACAGCAGCCATCCAGCTGACAGAAAAACCCACACAGGTATTTCCTTGGAGTTTCAGGCTGCCGGTTCACTACAAGCCACATAGGTGTAAGCTGAATTACTGAACTAATAATCTACAGTGGCCTGCTGACCAAAAGAACATGCTTGTTTGCTGTGCGAATCGTTATCTGAGCACAGAATGCATGGGATCAATGTGAGGCACGAGGCGCGCGGCCACCATTAGATCCCAGGTTAATAATGATGAGGCTGGAATTTCGCCAACGCGCTGAGAGACTCGGTTGAAGGATAATAAGGCAGATGTGTTCACAAAGGCCGCCCCTGAGTACCGTTCAGTGTTGTAGGGTAAGTGACTATCTAAATGATGTATTTTTGGTAAGCGAAACATTGAGGGAGTTGCAGAGAGACCACGATAATATCATTTATGTAAAAAACATGGCTGAGAACAACTGTATGTGAGAAGAAAGCATGAAATGCTCCGGTAATTATCCACTGTGGTGTCCTCAATCTTAGGCCGTAATAGAAGATGAAAGTAAGCAGCCTGCACTGTACATATAAAGTGCAATTTTGAATAGGTATATGTCTGATTTAATCTCCTATCTCTTGCCAGCAGATGTACCATACAGCTCCCGCCAAGTTTGGCACTTTCCCTTACGCTTACGCTTTTAGAGGATAATGTAGTGGTCACAACGTGACACCTGGATAATTAGTTAATGTGAGCACTGAACCACCAACAAGGTGCACAAAGAGAAAAGTGAAATATCATCATCATTTAATCCAAGAAAAGTTAACAGATAAGTAAATTAGTTAATTTAATCGTTTTCTCCTGATTTCTATTACATCACATACAACAGCCAACAATTTCTCAATATTATTCTATTTCAGGTTTTGCATTCTGCATTATCTTAATTGTATTGTTACTTGCTAAATTAGGATTTCCTTAAAGGTGCAGTGTGTAAAGTTGAGCGTGAAACCTCAGGGAATGAGTATTCCGCCTTTGGCATCTGTCAGTTGAATGCCGAGTAGAGTCCCTTGGGCCTGGACTCCACCATTAACCTCTGAACGGTTTCATGAGACAGGTCTTCCTGTTTGAAGTGAGATTGACACTCTGTTGCATTTTCTTGTGCTAAATAATAAGTATGATCTTCCAGTCGTTCAAACACAAAACAAATGTCTCTCTCTAGAACCAGCGTTCAGTTTGATCATCCAGGCTACAAACATGCCAACGTCACATGGTGTCTTCAATGGATGAGGGGATCAAAACTGAGTACTTTCACGCGAGGGATTGGACTGGTCAGCAAAAGGCAGTGCTGTGCGGAGGATTCACATCAGGGAGGAGAAAACGAGTTTGCGTTAACTATTACCTTATAACCCAAGTAAAACCATATCTTAGTCTGAATCTGACCCTCCTCGATGATCACTTTGTTTCCAGAGATACACACAATACACACACAATAGGGCCACAAAGCCCCTTCAGTGTGGTTCTACATAGAGAGCTGGGGTTCTATAAGCAAAAGAGGAATTATGTTTAACATAGCAGAGCTGGACACAAGTTCTTGGTAAATATACTGTCGGCCCAACTCTCTGCGATGCCCTCAGGCCGACCTTATAATCTGCCCTAGAGGAGAACAAAATGCTATTCTGAGTCCGATATTCATTTTGCTGTTAGGCTATTATACTCAAGCAAGACTCATTTTAAATTACTGTTATTTTAATGATATAAAAAGAACAGATTTAAATATTTAAGATATGTAACTGCTAACATCTATGATCTGCTTTTATGTATTGTATTTATTGTTCTGTCGTACTGGACCATGTCTGTTTATCTGTTGCCTGTCATTATTTCCCCTCTAGTTTGTGTGGTTGAATGTATGGTGAAAAACAAATGAATGAACTTAATCGGAAAGAAAATGCTGCATGTAAACACCCCTTTCGAAATGGAAAGTACTTTTCTGAATGAGATTTCATTCCCCTTGAAAGAGGGAAAGCCTTTCCGCCTGCATGTAAACGCTGATTCGGAAAGCTTTCTGTTTGAGGTTTATCTGCGCATGCCCAGTGTCGTGAAGTGATGCTCCGGCTGAGTTTTTTCGGCGCTGCTTCAAAGCAGACCCGGTCTGCATCGGAGGGGTCTTTTACTAAACGCAACTTTGAAAGTTTTTAACATATTTGGAGGGTTAGATGGACAAAAAGTCACTTCCGCGCACACCGTCTTTGTCGTATTCTTCTTCTGGGCGCTTGTTGGTGGATGGCACCCATCTCATCATAGGATTATCGCCACCTTATTAAGTGGAGTGTGGATCATCTGCGTATGTCTGAAAGCGCTTCTGGTTAGATGAGTGGATGCACGTAACACCGGGTTGGAAAAGATCACAAGTCATGTAAACAGGCGACTGACATAGCAACACTTCCTGCCTTTCCACCTGGTCTTTACACAGGTGTCAATTTAGCTTCTCTTGCTACCTTGGCCGCTATGAAAGAGGTGGAAGCACATAGAACGCACACTACAATGTCATTGCCTTTATTCAAAATAGCAAAAACACCAACCCTCCCCTGAACATGTTTAAATGTGGCTTCTGTTGCTTGGCTGTTTAGTGATTCACAGGCATTGTAGTGATCTTTTTCATTATTTTGCAATTGAAAGCAAAGAGATTGGTGTGCCTGAACCCAAACCATAAGCTTTGCCCAGAAAACCAAAGCAATCTGCCATAGGATAAGCTCCACAGAGCTGATGATTATCTGTGGACTCATACCTGTGAGTAACCCTTTTCAAAAACAGGCAGTAATGCTCAATTATTAATATAAAACACTTGATAGATACTTGGAGGACAAAACCTTTTAGGTAGACGTGCCCTTTGAGCTTTAATCGATCCCTAGAGGTGTCATGCAAAGTTGTTTTCTTTGTCATTGCACATTAATACTACTGTATGAACGCTCATGGTGGGAAAAGAAGCTGAAAACCTTGTCTAAAGGTAGACGCCGGCCTTGTTTATTGATTGTTGTGAGGGGACAAATGGAGCAGACGCTGTGATGGAGTTAGCTAAACTAGGAATGAAGAAAGAGATTGGTACAGGTGCCAGAGACAGCAGGACAGGAGGGAAGAGTCCTGTCTGTGTGGGTACGTATACTTCAGTGTGTGTGTGTGTGTGTGTGTAAGAGATTCACTCACAGTGAGCATTTGTGTCCCTGCAAGTGTGCGCCAATTACTTGTGTAGGTGTGGGTTTATCCATCTGTGCATAACTCTGTGTGCCTGTGTGTGATGAATTAGTGATGGCAGCTGGTGGAGCGGTGTGATCCCTCAGCGGTGGTGACAGCAGCTGTTAGTGATGCTGTATCCGCCCATCCAGACTGACTGGGTCCTCTTCATCAAACACACCAGCTCATTAATGGTGCAGGGCCCGATGCCTACACGACCCCACCAAAGAACCCGACAGTACCAGAGCAGAGAAGTGGGGAGACGGGATGGTTGTGTCATGGATCTCGGGTTGTGTGCGTGGAGCAGTAAGCATATGTGCATCTCTCTGAGCCTGAGTAAATCTGTGTTTATGTCTGTCTCGGTCCCGCTTGAACTATTTTGCAATACTGAATGTGCCCTTCAGCCGATCTGTCATTTGGCAAGGCTGTATGTGTGTCTCAATAAACTACAGACAGCAACAAGAAGCCTGCTTGTCATATCGGATTGCTGAAGTAGTCGGCTAGCACACTGCTCACCTGTTGCGCAAAGAAACTGAAGCTGACGGTTCTGGATGTTGTAAATGAGACAGGTAAGTGCGGAAGATGACTTAAAAAATGTTTAGCGCATTTTTATGGTTGAGGGGAACCTTTGCATAAATGATGACCATGTCTTTCACAACCTGTAGGTGAGCATGTGACTCTATGTGAGTGAGCGAGATTGTAAAAGGCATAAAGTGTCTGCAGATACCTGTAAGTAGGTGATTCTGTTCTGCACCAGATCCGAGAGGTCTTTAGCTTCCTTCGTTCTCCACTCTCCCACTCCGTCCGCCTGGCTGAGGTAGTACAAATCTGTCATGACCGACCTGGAGATAGAGACATTTCAATAATTTACTTTCTCAAACAAGAAGGGCACGAGGAGAGCACATACCTCTGTCAAGTCTGCACTGAGCCAAAGCAAACACAAAAGGGCCTGCATGAGATGAAAATCGCAAGTTTTATTATCTGCTTGTATATCTGTGCAATAATTCTATTTCAATACACCTCATAACCCGATTAAAATAATAACTAACCTGACTAGACAGCGAAATCAAAAGGAAAAAAGACTGGTATATTAGAAAGTTTTATTTCTTATATATAAATGCAAGGGCAAACCCTAAACAATATGAAATGGAGTCGCTAAAAAAGTTTACATACCCAAAGTCCTATATTTGCATTTTGCTTCCTTGCATGAACTCCAAGACGTTCACCATTGCCAAACAGAAACGCACAAGACAAGACGTTTGCAGAATCATGAAGATAAAATGCAGAAGTTTTATGATGCTGTTCTGGGGAGTGGTGAAACAAAACTGTTACTTTTTTGGCCCAGTGGGTAGCAGTATGCTCTGAGGCTGCATTGTTTCCTCAGGCACTAGAAACCTGCAGTGTGTAGAGGGTGAGATGGATTCCATCAAGTATCAGGAAACAAGTCGCCATCTTTGAAGAACTTGGAGTTTGGGCGTCATTCAATATAAGAGTTTGGGCGTCATTCAATATTCCAAAAGGATAATGATCCAAAGCAGACTTCCAGCTCCACAACGTCTTGGTCCCGGAACATTCTTGAGTAGCCGTCACAGTTTCTGGCTTCCAGGAATATTCCAGAGCTGGAGGTCGTTAACAATGACGAATGGACAAAGATGACGCAAGAACTCAGTCACAAGCTGGCGGTGTCCGGCTTTGCTTAATTTTTGCAGCAGTTCATAACAGCGGGAGATCGTTTTGATTAAGGCTTTGAATAATTTTGAGTCTACTGGAACATTTGGTTTTAAATTTGGGAAGAAATGTATCATATTATACGTTGTATTGAAATATTTAGGCTGTTAATGTGTGATATGGTTCTTGAAAACAGTTAATAAATAGTATATTTACCTAATTTAAGCGCATGATGAATAACTTCCAACTGCCTACCCTGACATATATGTCAGTATTTCAGTAAATAGAAAAATTCTTCTGAAAAATCTAAGGTCAACAAATCGCATCAATGTTATTATTCTGATGCAAAACTTGCAATTGTCAGAAAATGCCTTATCGTGCAATTTCAAAGAAATGCTCTCGATCATCCAAATCTTCAGTCAGATCTGATTTCAATTTTAAATCACCTCTTCCTCATTTCAAAGAAACTTTTTTTTATTTACAAAAATGTCAATAACATCCTTAAATATCTTTTAAGATAATCTGCTATGAAACTAACAGACCAGACTGTTGTGAAAACACAACCTCCTCTGTGGAGGTAGCAACAATCCAAACATAGACATTGATTACGGCTGGGAACTAAGCTGGGAACTAAGCTGGGAACTTTTGCGCGTGTGGTTTTTTTTTTCCAGCTTGTACTGCGATGTAGACACAGCAGCGTGTTCTCTAGAAGCGACCTAGGGTCATATTCAAACAGCCAAACTCTATGTCTAAGAGGCTGGAGCTCAATAACCTTTTGTACAAACTGCAAAATAACAACCCACCTTCAGGAGGCTCTTCTCTTTTTCTCTCACAAACAACAACAATAACTGGCCCGGTCGTTAAGATGTAAAGGTGTTAAATCACATCGATTCTCTTCTTCATGGAGTGTAAACATATAAGCCACAAAATGACAAGATGATGAAACGCTATGACCTTATGTGCTTAAGCTGCACATGAGGACCTGTATTACGCCTGGCAGGTCATTCCCATTCAACTACTTACAATGTGTGACAAGGACCAAAAACTGAGCTTGGGTTGAAACGGGCAACTTGTTGTGAAACAAGTGAGAGAAACCGTATTTTCAAACACAACGTTTTTATATGGTTGATCGGAAAACAAACAAAATAAAAAAACAGTTTAAGAAATTTATCCATTTATCTTCAGCGACACTCACAAACACAAACAGGCACATACAGTAAATGCATATAAACAGTGAATTAATTAAAGTGAATTAAAACCGAGTTGAACTCATCATTTAAATTTCGAGTATGAACTTCGTCTCTGATTCTGTTTGTGATATTCATGAACAGGAGCTAAAGGCGCCGTCAGGATGAGTGGAACCTCAGAACCGCTCTCTACTCTTTGCAGATGACATGGCACTCATCCGGTCCTGATCATCAGTATGCACGGCAGCCGTTTGCAGATGAGCTTGAAGCGGCTGGCATGAGAGTTAGAACCTCCAAGTCTGAGGTCATGAACCTACGAGAAAAGATGGGACTTCTTCCTCTTGGTTTGGGGGTGAGTTGCTGCTTCAAACAAAGCAAATTAAGGAAAGGAAGAAGGAAGGCAAATGAATGATTGCATCAAGAAGTATGAGATTGAAAGGAGCCATAGGCTGCGACCAAATGACAACAAACGTGACGTAAAAAGTTCACCACCACCATGTGCAGAATATTTTCACAGGGTTCTATCTGTTTAACATTTCAGAGGCTAAATGCGATAAAAGGATAGTTATAGAAAATGCAACAACAACAGGGTTTTTTTTCTGATGGTTTATCTCTTTTCCTACCATCTGCAAACTCCTGACAGCGAATTGGTGTCCTCGTCACACACACTGCAAAATCGTGACCATCCTATTAAAAGATGCCCAAGAGCTTTGATAGAGGCAGCTAAGGGCAGATGCAAACACATCACATACACACACACACACACACACACACACACACACACACACACACACACACTTATGCAGGCTTAATTTATTACTCACTTCTTTGACCCAAATCAGTCAGATTCTGTGCGACAGAGAGTTCTTATGCATCTATTCAGTAGTGCGTGCACAGAGACGCACACACACACACGAAGCAGACAAACGTAGAATGTCCCATTTCGGCGGTGCGGCGGGGTAAATTGCGCCTTTGCCAATGAGTAAGACAGTATCATTACTCATTGTCCCATTTGGAAGCTGGAACCAAAATGTGTGATTGGATGTCAAAGTCTCTTGCAGGAGGGTATAAAGGAGCCATTACTGATTCTTTGCAGGGAAGAAAAGCAGACCTGGCTGCCTGTGCAACTCAACAAGCAGGAATCAACAGGCAAGCCTTGAGGGTATTCGGCAGCAAGACTGGAGAGCGCACACGGCCAGGCGATCCTACACATTGGGGGTGTGTAAGTTCTTTTGTGTAAGTAATTGCTTGGGATATAAGGCATATGTGAAGTTTGTGCGCTTCCCCAGTGCTCCTGATTGGCTCGAGCAGCAGATGCTGAGGCTGCAGCCGCTGGGCTTGGCAGCGTCACATAGATTTTCTAAGTACTGATGCTGCACCAATGGGATGATGTTTCCAAGGTTTCAGGCTTTTACAGTTGGAGTTCAACAGGCCCGGTAAGATGGAGAACAGGAGGAAAGGCAAACTCTTATTAATTCATTGATCTATAGTTGTATAGCTTCCTGCATATGTGTACAGCTCATATATGTCTAAAATATATGTCTTAAATTTCTGACACTCATCTCTGACAAAAGTTTCATTCCGTAGAGGTGAGTTAGGAATGGGGCTGCAGTGAAGAGAGGTGGATGT
Source organism: Lophius piscatorius (assembly GCA_009660295.1). Taxonomy (NCBI): domain Eukaryota; kingdom Metazoa; phylum Chordata; class Actinopteri; order Lophiiformes; family Lophiidae; genus Lophius; species Lophius piscatorius. Next base: position 179,249 of record VRLP01000271.1, read on the forward strand.
GGGGAGCCTGTTCACAGGTGCAGGACCAGGTGAGGTGCTTTGAGCAGGATGTTCATGTGAGCTATTCAATCCTTCCTTTATCTGCAGTAGCTGGCTGGATCAAAGGAGAGCGGACAGAGCAGAGGGGGCGAGTGAAGTCTAAAAATGACGATCAGGATTGTTGTGCGTAAAAAAAAAAAGATCAACCATGATGTTTCCTGAGTAGAACCCACAGTGGTGTCGGCTAGTCGTTTATTTTTTATATGATTTGGTTTTATACATATACTACAGCTTTGATAATGAATTGCAAACTCATTGATTGATACTCGTGAAATAAATATTCAAGGGCTTTCTCTGATACTTGGTATGTGGTTTGGTCTTGTGTAAGTTGCAGACGCACTGGCAGCCATTTTTCTGAAACATTTATTTATAGATATAAAGGTTTTAATTTCTGTCATCTGCTGTTGCAGGCGTCTGAATTTCTGAGCTGACCTCCACCAACGTGCAAAGCATTTTATTTCACTTCCTGTTAATTAGACCTTGTGAATATGAATGCTGTGCATTGTGCAGTCATCACATTTTCACTGTGACAACAGCTAAGTAATTGCATACTCTTTTTTTAAGCGCTACGTTTCTATTTATTTGGAAAGTTTTCTGCGAAACGAGGACCTTACTCTCTGCCGGAGCAGAATTTAAATGAGGGACGGGTACTTTTATTCCAGTAAAAAAAATGTCTCTTTTTCCACCCCTGCCCGTAGCAGCGCTGGCCGGCACGTATGGAGAGAACCAGAAGGGTTTAGACTGAGAGTGAATGCATGTGACAGTTTCAGACAGAATGAGTGTGTGTGCGCACAGGCAGGTCTGTGTGTACGCACTGAGGAATCAGTCTTTGGAGAGCTGCTTAGACAATGGACCCTGTAAGCCACTTCAGCAGGATTACAGTGAGCCACTTGGCTAAGTGACACCAGGCCCTCATTCATTCAGCCGTGTGGAAGACACCCATGCAGGTGAAAGGAAGGGTGTCACCTTTGGCGTTTGTTTCTTTGGATCCTGGGCATCTTCACGGCAAACAAATATAATTGTTTCAACTAAAGTAGAAATGTGGACATAAAAACAGGTTTCTGAGCTCATTCTTCAACGGAATACTAAGCACTACTGACATCTATCCACAGTCTGGTAATTACTTTGTTTACATACCTGAGCAATAGTGCAAATAATTACTTTCTAATGAAGTGAGATAACAAACATATCTGATTTTCAGAGGTTGGTAAGAAAGAAGGCCTGGCTCACTTTTTAAATGACTATTCAATAATCATAATTGTTGTTTTTATTTATTTTCGGATGTATTTAACAAAAAGGACAAAGTACACGGTTATGTTCACTGTAGCAGCATCATAAGCAGGTTATGGTGAAAAAAAAAAACATACAACTTTAAGCCCTATCAATAAAACCACTTGCTTGTGTGATCTTAAGTGTCCCTATTATAAACAGAACTATTTATTTTTTACTCTTTGGTAGGTTCTAACAGACCCACCGCTTCCTATAGGCAGACTACGCGCTTGCTTAGGGCACCATAAACTGGGGGCAATGCGTGGTGGTCACAAAATCTCAATCAATCTCCATCTGAGCAGTAGATAGAAAGAGGAAGAGAGCCTCGACTTATTCTGGACATTCATTCATTCTCTGTAACCCCTCATATTGGACAATCAATGAAGCTGACTTTACAGAGACAATCTTAATTGTTATTGTTTGCTGTCTGTTAACGTCCTGTTATGTTATGTACGTTGTTTTTCGTCACTGTGATGAAAAACAACCAGCAGCTTCAAACTGACCAGCGGTCATAGGAGTTGGAATTTATAGTCAAATATCGATTTATATTTTATATTCCATAATTCATTTTTTTTTAAATTTTAATCAGTAGTGTTATTTACAGTTAGGGTAAAGGATATGCATCTAATTGATGAGTGAGACCATGGAGAGTTACTAAAAACAAATGTAATTCAGATTACCAGACACGTTTATATTTACTTACAGGAAAAACATCCACAAGGACTGAATCATCCATCCTGAGATGTCTTATTTCAGCTACGCTATAATTAATCCTCATTTCAAGGGTTGTCTCGGTTGGTCTCGAGTGTTAGGTAAAGGAAAAAAAAAATCATCTAATATGGAGGATGTGGGGGGGGGGGGGGGGGGGGGGGGGGGGGGGGGGGGGGGGGGGGACCATGGTAGAAGAAAGGTCCACAGAGGCTGGACTGCTTGGAAGTGGAGATATTTACTGAGACAACAATACTGTTCCAGATTTCAGGGTGAGTTTGTGTATGGACCTTATGGCTTCCTATGTGTTTGGGTAACTGTTTGCCCACCTCTCCTGGTGTCCCAGGTCCTGCAGGAGGGTGTCGGCGTACTTCAGCCTCTCGCTGGGCTCCACTGTTGCCAATTTCTTCACTTCGCTGCGAACAAAGTACCAGAACTCCTTAACGCCATTCTCCACCCTTCTCCGCAGCTCCTCCTGAGTTGGCCCGGGCCCTGGGGAGAGGGTAAAGTAGAACACCTCACAACAAAGCCTAACAAAGATACTCAGCTGGCATGACATTCGAGGCAGGGATATGATCTTAAACAATGGAATGATGACGTTGAAAACTCCTCCATGGGAGTACAACTGGGAGCAACAAGGTAGGAAAGGCTGCCAGGTGGTCTACGTTATCTGCTCTATTATGCAAAGCTAAATAGGCTAATGTCGCAAAGAAATGTTTTACAATATAGTCTTTCCAATTTTCCTCTTTCATACTTTCTCTACCTGTGTGTTGCTTTGACCTCGCTGAGGAGGAATTGATCACAGGTTCTGTGCCCCATGGCTCTCTCTGTCATGTTTTTTTTTTTTTTTCACACGGTTTTAACAACAGGGGGTAACTCTATACCCCGACTGGGCTGAACAATGTGGAGTTACCCACACGGATAACACAGCTGGCTGCTCTGGTTTCTGTGGAAGCAAAAAAAAAAAAACATAAGAAAGGAGGGACAAACAGCCTCAAGCAGGAGAAGGAGGTGGTGGTGGAAGGAGAGCTTCTCACTTTTCCCTGGGTGGAAAAAAAAAAAGCTGAAGGGTATTTTTAGTTTTTTTGCTCCTGCAGCAAGATGGAAAGGTTGACCCCATGCTGCCCTCCTCGCTCACTTTTCCTTCTTTATTTTCTCTCTCGGTCTGTCTTTTTTTCTCTCTTCTCTGTCTCCACTTCTGCCATCGGGTCATTCACACTGCTTTCACTTCATTCATACTAAATTTCCTGGCTCACCTGACCAGCTTTCCTTCGCCTCTGACCACTGCTTAGGGTTACAACCACGCACAGGCACCCACACACACACCGACACACACACACAAACAAAGCCCTGACGTCATTCAATCATCGCAGGTTTAACGCCTGACTAAAGCTGAACATCTCGCTTCAGGGGAAAGCTCACATTAGCTTTTAACTTTTGTTTCATACCATATTTAGTCCCTGTGAAACAAACCTCTGATAAGTCCATGCGCCGTGCCAACCCCCTTCCCTGCAAACCTTCCAGATGGTCCCGCAATGCTTACCATCGCCAGTGAGTTTCTGGAAACTGTGGATCTTCTGTTTGGCTCTGGTTAACTGGTCCTCCAGTGAGCGCAGTCTCCCTGCAGCCAGGGACCCGGCTTCCGCCTGTCCCTCTGGTATCCTGCGGGAGAAAGTCACAGGGAGAGGTCGGCGTGGGTGATGATTGGAGCATGTGCTCATCAGTAGGAAGAAAGAAGGGGGAAAAAAATTTGTTAAACGATATTCCAGTAAAAAAAGAAAAGACAGAAAAATATCTAATGCGAGGGATAATTCAGTCAGGTTGAACTTGAAGTTAACTTCTCATGTAAGAAGTCAGGACCAGAAAATCTGTCTCATTGGACTGCATACTTTATATATTCATAGCATACATAGCGAGTCATAAATAATAGACATGCTATTTTTTTTTTCACTCTTGACTACAATACATACAATAAGATTATATAACACAAAGGTTATTGATCGAAGCACAGAGTAAACACTCATAATCACCAAAACCGTAAAAAAGAGAGAAAAAAATCCCGGATCCACCACTCCATCCGGATCCGGCCTACTTCTTACATTTTTTTGACTCACTTATTCTCAATCTTATTACAAAGATTTATGGAAGTCGGTTGGGTAGTGTTGGCATAATGGGTGGAAAAATTCCCCAATGTTGATAACGCATGTGTCAAACTGGCACAAAAATTTAGGGGGGCCTTTGACTGAAGCCCAAACCTTTCAAAATATTGTAACCATGATCTATTCCCATGATTTAACCAGTAATGCATCTATGGTCATAGTGTATACTGATTGGTTCAGCAGTTATCATGGTGCTTTGTTATTTTGTTTATGTTTGAAGTAAGACTAATAGGATGTACAGTCAAACTTGTGCACGGCTCACAAACCACTAATTACAAAACACAGTGTGTCACAACTGAGCTATATGGTTTCTGTAGCCCTTTTGTGGCTTCTTTCTATCTCTGCACAAAAGCATTAAACTTGAAAAGGCTCCGAAATTTACGGCTAATCATCGCTCATTGCTCATTACAGCTGAAATTATATTTGGGTAGCCTTTCGGTTCATTGAATGTATTCCCCATAAATGTAATGAGCATTTTCAAGCATCTGTGTTTGACAGAGTATGCTTTCGTAGTTATGGCTGCCAGATAGAAATAAAGATATAAATAAGCATGTTCACAGCTCTGCATCTATGCGCTATGAATTACCGCAGCACGATTGCAATAAAAACACAAACGAGCGCTTGGGTAGTTTTCAAACTCACAAATCAAAGCAGCCAAGGTGAAAAAAAGAGCTGCTGCCGACATTACATCAAATCAATTCATGTACATAAAACTATTAAATAATGGAATATGTTTCAAATGCATCGGGGCATTGGTAAAGTGCCGCACAAACAGTGTTAATGAGTCATCAAGGCACAAAAACTCAATTTGCTCGCTGAGTGAGGAGCATCAGTTGCCGTCAGGCATAAAGATGAGACTTTTAAAGTTTGAACAGCCCTTCTTGATGCACAACTCCTCCATTACTCCTCAAGCCTTGGTCTCTGAGAAGCCCTGGCCTCCCGCTCCACCTTGCATTAACCAAGAATTGTGCATCAAAGCCATGGACACGTCTCTGGAGAATAGGGAGGGTTGTCTTAATTCCTACATCAGGTAACAATGTGGAGGAGAAGGAGGAACCTTTGAAGCATCATAGGGTTTTAAGTGCGAAATGTTTTTTTTTCTCTATCTGACACTGATACTTTGACATACGATCCAGGTGTATTTTCTTTCAATTTAGATCTCTATCCTCACAGCTACGTCTGTTAAGGAAATATTCAACGGGATTCTCAAAGGACACCTCGACCTGCTAGTCACACTTCTGTACAGTAGGTAGGACTACTTCTCAAGTGACATCATTTCCCATGGGATTTAAGTGGAAGGAACATGATATCTCCTTAGACGAGGCACGAGAAATAGGCCAGAGCATCACGGGCTAAAGACAGGGGACATGTTACAGAGCTAAGCCAACATGCCCTGCAGAGATGTAAACAGCTATGACACATTGCTGGTGCAAGCTAAACAAACACATCCCCAAACAAGATCTTCGGGTATAAAATATATCCCAACATCCAGCGTCATCAATGCGCACAAATAGGAAGGAATACACAAATAAATCCTGACAGCATCTCCAGACGACCTGAAGGGGAGTCGAGAAGCCTTCGAGAGCATTTTAATCAAACGATACAGGAGAGGTAACAGATGAGAATAACGGACCCTGAAGAGGTGGGACTGAGAGGGTGCGGGGGTTGCTGAAAATAAAAGCCAGGCTTAAAGAGCGGGCTGTGGGACATGATAAGGCCCACTGGTATGGAGCACTGACAAAAAAGCAGGTGAAGTTCAGTATCCACCGCAGTTTCCTCGCAAATGCTGCCCCAGCTGTCGCTTCATCAGCTCCCGCTCCAGCACATGCTAACCGTGGAGTTCACAGGGTGATCACAGTCGGTTGGAGCCGTTTGAATGGTCTGCCGGCGTGGTGCTGTGGTGCATACATATTTACATGCTAAGATTGGATATGGTGTGGTTGACTTCAAAGAGGAGCCGTGTGCTGACCTGGGAAGCCTTACATATGGATGGAGATGTAAAGTGTTCAGGAGGGGGAGATAAAAAGCAGGTCAGTTTCCTTTACAGTAAGGATGTATTTTCATTCTCTGTTCTCATTCTGTGCCCGTCCATATGGACGTGTGCATTTTTACAGCATCTCCTGGAAACACACTAAACAGCCCCTCTACACAGCCTCTCCAAGTCAGGACCGGAGTACCTTTATTCTGCCCTGCCTTTCTTTAGAAACATAATGTGTCACAGAACGTGTAACAGAAAGATACATTTTTGTTATGCTTTTATGACAGTGGAGGTAGTAACAGAGCTCAGAGCAAACATCTGCATTAAATTGAGGTGGAATGATAGGACGAGGGTGACTTTTTGGCAAAGTATTGAAAAAAGAAGCTTCCAGTGAACTCAAAGATGAATAAAAGAGAAAGCAATGATTTCTGAAAATGTGAAAATGAACCTCAACTCATGAAAATATCTTTCCCTGGTTTATACTGGTGCCTGGTAGTCACGTGGTTTTAAAGTATGTAGGATACAGTATTGCACCTACAGGCCGGTTGCAACAGCTTTTTAGAAAAAGAAAAACCCACCATCAGACAGCATGAAACTGGTGTGAAGCTGGACTAACAGACGAAATATGTTTATGCAAGAATCTTGATTTAAAAGATATAAAATAACATGAGGATGAGATTGAAATAGCGATTCTTACTCGAGACGGGCGACGGCCGCATTCCAAAAGACATGATTCACATCAGCTTTGATAAAGACAGACACTTTTAAGTTTGCTGAGTTTACAGTAGCATCTGGAAAAACACCCAACAAAAAATATATTATGGAAATCCAAGCTGCAAACTTGTTCAGCAAGTGTTGGAAAATTAGACTTAAAGCTGAATCATATGCAACAGTCACTTCTTATTTCAAACTCAACTGGGAAATCAGAGTGTTGTTCTGTAGAGCAAAACAAGGCCACAGGGACAGACGGCTGAAAACACAGAAAAACGTGGTCTGAGTGCAGAAAACAAATTGAATAGTTCCAAGAGTTGCCATCCCGTGTCATCATGTTGGGGAGATGGCACAAGGATCCAGAGATTCCTACCCCCAGAGTGAAGTGCGAAATCAACAGCCATGTTAAAGGGAAGTTAAGTGATTTACAAAGCATACAAACAACAAAGCTGTTTTGTTCAGTGTAAGCAAGCAAAGATGTCGCAGAGAGGTCTTTGTTGTTCAATGTTCAATTAAACCATTTGACTCTGATAAGTCAACCTCATAGTCCGGAGGAATGTGTGAAGAAGTAGAAAAAACAAACAATAAATGGGTGGGAAAGTCTGGCACTACCATGAAACCTCACTACTGCTGCAGAGAATCTGTTTGACTGGCCTGTTTGTGGCAGAGAATGACAGGAACAATGCCTTCCCCTTATAAACATTCTCTGATTGTACTCTACTGGATGTATGTATGTATGTATGTGCTTAAGCACATTTTTGAACCCGCGATAAAATTACTGTATTGTGTCAAATCGATTCTACCTCCCCTTCCTTAGCTTTCAAGTGAGGTCCTCTTTCTTAAACAGTGTGGTTCCACATAAACTTTTCTGAATGTCCAGTCCTTTTTTCGCACAATTGAACACAGAATAATCAGAGAACACAACTTAGTTCTCCGCCTTACTTTGCAGAGAAGTCTCAACCACAATGAGGCTAGTGTTTGAGGTAGGAGCCGTTCACTCACCAGGCCTGAAAGATGGTGAGTGTCGGGATACGACATGTTTTTGGCTGGAGCCCACTGTGTTCAAACAATTACCAGGTCCATTCATTACATATTCATTACATAATTGGGCGGAGGCTTCGCTCTACACTAAAGACCTTTTGTATTTTTTTTATATATATCATGTAATTAATATGACAGTTGAGAGTCATTGAGGAATGCTCATCATGTCAGCCCCATGTGTGGATGGGACTGACTGGTCTTTGCAATTCCGTTCATCTCCTCATTCTTGATTTTCCATTTCCCCCGTCCATCCTATCATCCATCATGCTCTGCTCTTTTTCGCCCCCTTCATGCCTCCGCACCTTCGTTGGAATGCCTAGATTCCTCGATCAGGTCCTCATCGCTCAGCCCAGCTGTCACTCTCACTTCACATTCCCTTCGATGTAACGCCATCAACCCTGTTGCATGTCATTGTCTCTGCAGGGGCTGTGGCTTCATGCCCGAGGTGACAGACAGCTGCAGGGAGGGCGGAGCCAGACAGACTGCGCGGCTCGACCTCGCACTCGCCTCTCATTAATGCTGCTGGGTGATTGGTAGGTTGGCACGCTGCCTGTCACTCAAATCACTCAAGAATTACTTGAATAACCGAGTCACTGGACTAAATCTGTAGGCGAGCCAGGTGTTACTAATTTGAATCTTTAGCATTGATTGATAGCTCAATTAGTTTGAAATGACTGGTGCAACACAAAAAAAATTGGAGAATATAAAAAACCTGGGTAAAACAACATCAGCCTCATGCAAAGAATTCATCGCGCAGGCTGCATAACAATTCATCTTCATCTCCTCGGTATTGCTGCACAAACTAGCAATTTGTGATCAAGAATCAATAACCCAAACGAACTGCTTCAACATGAAGATCTCTTTCCATCAGAGAGTAAATGAACTATGTAAACAACATCCCTGCAGGTATATAATGAAAGCCCAACTCTCCCTGCAATGCGCTCCACATTCATCTAGTGCTGCTCTGGGATGATGACACTAACAAAATTATATCCTTTGCTGAACTATAAATCAATTGTGATCTAAAAGGAGGAGGGGGGGGTACTAATCTGAGTATTATTGGCTAAAATAATTTAAAAAGAAATGTACAAACATGGAGGTTGGGTACTTTAGGACACACTGTTTTTATGACTTAAACTTCCGGGGTCTAAGGTCAAACCGGCCTGAATCCTATCCTAAACCAAAAGTATATTGTTACAATCCCTGAGACACAGGTCTCGGGTTCTTAGGTTTAGTGAGAACCTCAGGGTCCTGAGACTGCTATCCTGAAACTGTAGTCTCCAGCGCAGCAGTCATACCCTTCTCACCCCTGACCCTAACCATTTAATGTACACGTCACATTCAATATGTTTACAATGCCAAAGTCTGGCACATTTTTTATTCAATGGGTGGTTGTGGCCTAGTAGTCTTGTAGTCTAAATGTGGAAGTGTCCATTGGGCAAAATACCGAACCCTTAGCTTCTACAATAATATTTTACTGCTTTCATTTATTCCTTGTAACCTCTCGTTTGCAGAATACATTGTTTTTTACATGGTGCTCTTTTATTCAATCGTTGTGAGTGTTGTTTGGCCAAATTGCCACCTGCTGAAGGTGTATAATGTGTCTTCTCCTTCTCTAAGCCACTTTCTAGATGCAGGTGGAATATTTTCACTGGTTATACGACTATAACATATCCATGAGTGCTGTTTGGCACCATGAAGGCTTGAAGCCTTCTTATTCTTTTTCAGGGTTTAACTGCAGTTAATGACATCCGTTTGGTTGTATTGTTGTCTCCTGTATTGAGTGCATTCGTCTTCATTTTCTGCATCCTCCAGATACTGGAGTTTACGTTTAATGCATTATTTATAGGTTCAAATGACCAATGACCTTAAAGGTATTTAAGCTGTCATAAGGGAGAGGGGCTTGGAGTCATTTGATTTTATTGCTCCAAATGGATTTTCCATTGGTGTATGGATTATTGTGCGAATGGTTACCACTTCGTGCTTTGAGCAGACAAGAAACAATCTATGCACGTACAGTGGATTTCTAAGAGTATTAATCTAATGACCGGTTAGGGTTAGGGATCAAACCAGCATGTGATCAGACTCCAGAGGGTTGATGCCAACAGGATGCAAAGAACTCATTTTGCATCCTTAACGTTATGAAGACATTCTTATTCTCGATCCAAACCTGCAGCATGCATAAATGACTTTATAGGGTTAGGTATGTGGAGGGATCGTCCATCAGTGAGTAAGTGACTTACATAATAAGTCAGTCAGTGACATCCTGCTGGAGTCTGGCCTGGCGCCATGACTGTGTCAGCACTTTGGTATTGGAATAAGGCTGAGGAGGCGGGAGGTGAGGAAGGAGTGAAAAGAGGAACTGGAGGAGGTGATAGTGAGCTGCCCATCATTCCAGCCACAGCTTTTCTCTTCTCCAACTATCAGCTATAATGGCTCTAATATAAGCATAACAGTTACTACAGGTGGAGGCAGAGGTGGAGTTCTCTCCAGAGGCTGTGTCTGACCACTACACAAAATTGAACGGAGAACAAATCGAGCCTGTCTCTGTCAATAACTTGCCCTTGGCATGCTTTGACTGAGCTGGATAATAGTAGGAAGGAAAATGATTCAATCCCAGTGTTTATACTCCGTATGTCAGCAAAATATACCATTGATCAGCTGATTAACATAATATAATCAAACAAGAGGAACGGAAAATACTACTTTTAATGACCATCACAATCCCAAAATGATTCAAACCCCCAGATGGCATCTCTCAAAAGGGCCAACATTAAAATTCTTAAAACACTGTGACAACTTTCATTGACTTATTTAAGGAGTTGGGACCCACCAGTTTTTTTTTTCTGTTATGTTATGGCTTAAATTTGAAGTAAAGTCAGCTCCAGTAAGCTCAAAACCATGGTTGGCACAGAAGATTGCAGACATTTTTGGAATGCTGTTCTGTAAAGCGATAAAACAAATCTCACTTTCCAGGTTTATGCATCAGCAGTATGTCAGGAGGAAGAATGAAGCATGTGCTGAGAAGAGCACCAGACCTAAAGTGAAGCATGGCAGTAGTTGGGTGATGCTCTGGGGCTGCTATCTTTCCTTGTTCACTGGAAGCCCGCAGCATTTAGAGGGTAAGATGGGATTCCATCAAGTTTCATGAAATCCTAGAAGAAAACTTTTCGAGATCAACCAGAAGCTTGGGTATCAGTGGACTTTCCAAAAGGACAAGAGTCCGAGCATATCTCAAAGTCCACCAAGGCTTGGTTACAGAAGGATACATAAACATGTTGATCCACATGGATAATTCTAGAGCAGCAGGGAGTTGAATCCCTAATACAATTCTCTGTTGGGCCCTAGCAGTACATACATCCAGAAATACCACACAATAACAAAATTGGAGCGTCTTATCGATAAAGAATAGGAAAAGTGTGTTCATGAATAGTGGCAAAAGCTGTGGTCTGGTTCTGCATCACATTTGCAGAAAGTTGCAGTGTCTGTAAGTAGTTGAGACTGTAATAGTCAATAAAAAGTCAGCATGAGGAATTAGGAATCTGTTGTATAAACTTCGTAAAATTGTTCTAGTTTGACATGTGGACTGAAAACAGAGATGTTTAATACGTTTTTTTTTCCAACTGTAGATGAAACTCAACTGGGGCAACTAATGTTGCCCCAGGAACTGGAGGAGGTGATAGTGAGCTGCCCATCATTCAAGCCAGAACATTAGTTGCCCATGTTGTTTACTGGGGCAACTAATGTTGCCCCAGTAAACAACCATGGAGGCTTTGGGTCCCGCATCAACAACACACACTGTAAGAAGCAACAAGCGTGCAGTGTGTCGGGGTCCAGATCGACTGAAAGCTGCACTCGTTTCTGTGCCATGAATTCAACCTTTATTTTGAGCCAATTTTGAATAAGTACAAAAGCAAGGGATTTAATCAGGGACCAGCTGTTTGAAGCGACGTGTTTTTATGTTTGTGTACACCGATGAGTGCCCTGCATCAAAGTGAATCGGAGTATCAGAGGAGCAGGAATGGCAACGTCTGAAGCTGGCTTCCCTGGTTCCATGGTACACTCACACACCCGGACAAACGACTGGATTCGCTGCACATGTATGCACTCAGACAAACACGCCCAAGTCCAGAACCCGAGTTGATTTGTGAAGAGAAAGACTGTCAGCATGAGGAGATAAGAACAGAACCATCTGTCTCTCCATTACCCATAGCAGGGATGTGTGAATGATGCTGTGTGTTTAATGGACTACTAAAATGTGCTGTTGTCTGAAAAAATAACAAAATGAAATATGGTGAGATCCGAAAAACTGAATTTTCATTTAACAATCACAACATCTCTGAAACTCACACCAACTGTTTGTCATAATTTGTTTAATGGTAAGTAGAGAAAAATATTAATTGAACTAATGTGAAATTCTCTATGCCAGATTTTGGCACCTGCAAAGTTCTTGTTATCGGTAGGGGTTTACAGATTCGGAATCCTGCTTTTACGATAAAGATACTGCTAAATCAAATCAAATAAACCGGTTCAATATTTTGCCCGATTCTTGAGTTACGATGAGTGACCAAAGCTTTGCTGCTGTCTTCTCTCGACTAGTGACTCACAGTTGACTTTTGAAATGACTTTTCATGAAAACAACAAATAGTATTGTTTACCAAAACAGCTGACAGCAATGTCATGGTTCATAGTGCAATGTTAAAATCTATCATCTAGAGTTCTGAAGACATTTGAGTTCTATATGAAGAAAGGAAAATGGGCAAAGGTTCACTTATCGATGTGGTCTAAGGTAATCGGGGCATCAATGGCCTGTTTGATCATCGACGACTTCCGATCTCACAGTATGGTTGAGAATGAGGATTCACTGAAGTCATTAATACCTCAGGGCTGTGGTGAAAGCAGTTAGACAACTTTTCTCAGACAGATGGTTGCCAGAGTTCTTTAAGAGTAAATAAATACACAAGAACTTTCAAATGCACAATGGGTGGGGACAACAAGAATACCTGGCTGCCATCTGACTCATTGAGTATGTGCCACGCCCTGAGCGCCACATCTATGCAGGCTGGGAATTAAGGACTCATGCGTTATGTCCTATAGCTGCTGCTTTAAAATACTTTGTATCTGATTTGTGTCTAAAAGTATTTAATGAAATTTCCTTTTTTAGTTTCAATGGATCTCATTTCTACCACTATTAAAAATGTGGTATTCATTTTGTTTTCAGTGCCAGAGGGGATTTTCAAAGTTCACAGACTTCAGAGTAGTGCATGAAGAAGTCTCCCTTTTCACTTTAATTATATGTTTTATATTTGTTCCTCTAACTGCCATAGTGAAGCAGCAGGGCATGTGTGTGAGACCAAGATTTTTATTTTAAGACCTTACTGTCTGCCACTGTCTTTCATTCAGTCAAATAATTACTCATTTCTTGAACTGCTCTGTAAGTTCTACCTTTGTATTTCTTTTTGAGTCCTTTTAATCACATTTATTATGTTGTAATACACCTTTCTGGGACTTATATTTAATTAAGCTCTTTGGCAAGCCATGTTGAAATTCGATAAACAAATAAACCTGCCTTGTCTTGCCCTGATGGTAAGGAGTGCCACTTTTATATAATCTTAATTTATCACAGAAAACGAAGGTCTACATGAAACAAATACAGATCAAACCTGCTACAATGACTGTGACATGCCAATCAAGCAGATGTGCAGAAAATCTCCTGCACACATTCAAGCGCTAGAGATACAATTATACCCAGCTTTAGATTATATTTGAAGAAGAGGATAATGATCCGGCTGTTACAGTTGGTGAGGTTTTTTTTATGAAACAACCCAGTTTACTTTTCAATAAGTTTTTTTTACTTGACACACAGATGGATCACTTTTAGGCTCTTATTCATAGTTTGGTCACGCTGGTTGAAGGGGAGTTGGAACCATTCATTCATATCTGCTACACAGACCACACTATTACCTCAGTGGCTAATGGCAGAACCACTTTTGTTTTTGGCAGCCTGACCTGAATTCACCACCCTGAAATTGATTTCTCTGTTTAATGACCAGTGATGGGAACCAGAACTCTTCTGCATGACCTGTGTATCATACAGTGATTATTCAATTTTAAGTTTAACATCATTTTGTTTTACTCTCCCCCTGCTATTACATATCACAAGTTTCGGTACCAAACGGCAGGTAGTTAACAGAAACCGGTATTCACACGTCGTACAATGGTTTCTATTTCAGTCAGCTTAGTCATGTATCTAAGAGGCGGGTGAGGGCTTAAAGCTCGGGTTCATGAAAGAAGCCGTAGGATTTTATTATAACCCGCATTAATTAAAGTTTATGAGTTAATAAGCATTTGGCTCGTTATTACCTGAGCGATTCGGCCATGCGCCGCAGATCTTCATTCTGCTGCTTAAGCCGCTCCAGCTTGGCCAGGATCTTGGAGAGCTCCCGGCTGGACCGCTCCGGATGCTCACTGTCTCTCACCAAGTGGCCTCCTATGTAGAAGAGGAGGGTGCCCCAGGCCAACAGCACCAGGGTAATCCAACGCCATGAACCCGCCCAGGGTCGCATGGTTTAACCTTGCCTGCCCAAAAATGTTCCGCTTTGTGCCTGTTCACCCCCCTCCCCACCCACCCACCCCCCCCCGACCCTCCGGTCTGCCTGCCGGACGTGCACCCACACACTTTGTGCTACGTCACCACAATTGCCACAGCGCCAACCTTGGCATTGGCATCTTTGCAGGGACAGAGTCAGTAGAGGCAGTCAGACAGAAGAGATGGAGATGTGGGAGTGTGCAGCTCTGGGGTGTGTAAGAAAATACGGGAGGTGCTTCTCCAGCGATCAATCAGCCTTTTCTGTCTGTGTTAAAGCATGGCTAATAGTAGATGTAAAATAGATGTCCTCTCTTGATGGTACAAGTTAGTGTCCTCTCCCCTTCATCTGGGTCCGTGTTGACCAACTTGTCCGACAAAGTTTGGCCGTTTCCCTCCTGCTCCTTTTATTCGAGTCGTGTCCTGTTGAAACAAAGAAAGACAAGGTAGTTAGTTGAGCTTGTTGTCTGACATGTTTTATTTTAGACAAATACTTAATGTGCCTAATCAAAGAGGACTTATGTCAGCAAACTTGCTTAACCCTCCCACAGAGCGGATTGAAATGTGGGACACGCCTAATACCGTGATAAAGCCAAGAATCTGCAGACTGGTCTCGACGTAACCCTGTCTCAGCAGACGACAGGATTGATTGCATGATGCAGCATTTCGGATTTACAAGGTGATGTGCATTTCCAGAGCTATGTGGCATTGCTGCTGAGGCAGGATGCTTTACTTCCTCCGACCTGTCTGCTTGCCTGTCACACACACATAAGCCATCAAGCTACCACAAACACATGTTTGAATTCCTCTATACCCCACAATGCATCCTCAAACACAATCCACTTCCATCAGTTCCTCCCACACTCTTAGATAAAGGATGACTAAGCCCGACATTAAATGGATTTGTTTCGAGGCAGTTAAATCCCACAACGCTCTCTCAGAGTGTTTTTCTCCTTCCTGAGCGCCTGCTGCTATCTCCGTGGCCTCCATGAAGGAATGCAACATTGTCAAGGTGACACGATTAGCTCAATGGAGCAGAGGGAATGAAAAATCCCTGGATCATCACTTCCCTTCATTCCAAAGCAGAGGGGAGATGTAGATGGACGTGTGCCGGGTTTATGGAGCAACCTTCCCTGTCAACTCTCCCAACAAAGCCCTGCTCCGCAACTGAGACTAGTCATGTGATGGGATGAACACTGGCAGGTGAGTGTGTGCAAAGCATAAGTGTGTGCCATCATCTCCGAGTATGCTGGAATAATGCCAAACATCTTAAGACATTTTGGGGTGGTCTTGATTGACACATCGCAGTGGCTCTGGTCCGTCCGTTAGTGAGCAATTAAGAGAGAGACAGAGCGATCCTGCTGGGGTTCGCCTGGCAGCACAGAAGTAGGTTAACAGTAGGACATCATGCTTATCATGGCAGCATAGCTGATATGTAGGACATAGATGGTGCCATGCTTTATTACCTTAGAGACCATTCATGCTTCACCGGTGACCAGAACACAGCAGCTGACATCACTGAAACAATGAGGCGTAAACTACTCTTCATTTCTTATTGAAATCCACTCAGATGTTCCTTCCTTGCTGACGCTAAACTAAGGCGACACAAGGTTGGCTCGTCCTTATGGTTGCGGCACCAGTATGTGCTGAGCTAGGTTTTATTATGGAAAATAAGAGCTGCGAGCGGGTAGCACTCCACTGGCTAATGCACATCTGGGAATTTACTAAAAGGCAGGCTGCAATAAACCTTGTCAAGGCATTTGAGGAGCCATAATGAGATTTGTGTTCAGTAAACTAAAAATGATAAATATAAAACTTTTTGATGAGGCAGGCAACTGCTGCTAAATGGGATCTGGAGGTGTGTTAAAATAATTCTTCTAGCCGGAGCTTAAATCTGAAAGTCGAGCTAAGATGACTCTGACTCTGACTACTCAGTGGTTAGAATCGTATGGCTGATCAGTGTAAATTATAACAAACACAGAACCGAAGGAAAAATCCTGTGTACAAAGTTGACTTTTATAAACTTTCAGAGTAGCAGGATATTTTTTGGATTAAATTAAAAAGTGCTTGAATGAGTGAAAAAGAGTCATTTGAATTGTTTGTATGACATACCCATAACCCTAGAAAAAACGTTTACAACAAAGTCATCGGAATATGAAATATTGTCCATTCCTTTGGGGAACTTTGAGTAGTGGAAATGTTTTAGGATTTATCCTATGGAGAAAATTACCAACTTGCAGAGTCAACTTAAAAATCATATTCCAGTGGAAAAGTAAAAAAAAATGGCAGTATTAACATAAATATAAATGTAAAGCTGGAGAAATCTAGAACATGTCGCCTGCAAGAAATGCTCTAGAGAAGATGACTCCAATTTACCAGAAATAACACCAAATAGGTTTTCTGGAAAAAGCAAACTAATACAAGGCACAAGTAATTGTTACGATTAGTATATGTGTGAAGTTTGGTGAAGCTAAAATGTACGGTTAAGATGTACTGGATACAAAAAGTGATAACGGATGGAAAGAAAGATGGATGGTTGTGCCAATGAATACATCATTTAATGGTTGCAGGGTTAAAAATATAACAGCTACCGGTATTTACATTCAAAACTATTAATTGATAAAATCCATATTACACTTTTGAGGAGGAACACATAATCACAGGGTATTAGGCAGCCAGACAAGGTCAGGTGAAAAGTTACATTATGGGAATTGAGGCATTAGGAAAGCTTCTTCCTGTCTACTAATTTCATTCCAGGATACCTCGTCATTTTCTACTTTGAATTTGACTACTGAGGACTACAATTACATTTGTCTTAACTTTTAAATAGCCTTGAAATAAAGACCCGACACCATTTAACATATTGAAAGACACATCCCCCAGAATAGAGGTCATTAACATGGGCTTGTGGGAAATGGCAGCAGAGTCAGTTAGGGTCACATTTTTGGTGTAATTGTTTAACGATCTACACGCAATGTCCTTATTAGCTAAAAAAAAAAGAAAATTAAAAGGAAAGTTGTAGAACAGTACAAGCTAATATGGTCGCATGAGCCTTTCAATTTAGAGTCGTGAGAAAATGATTAAGATTTTCTCTTTTCTTTCTTTTTAGGATGCTTTCCGTAATAGCCTCGGTTGTGATGAATTGGCAAAGAGGGCATAAACACATTCTTGGTCTTTCCTTGTACAGTTTCAGACTACTGTGATTAACATTATGTAATGTTCCACCATACATAGCCGAGAGCTAGGAGAGCCCCAAAGATTTTTACATTTTCATAAACATCTCTCATGTGCCCCAGTGTGGTATTATATGTGGAGTTTGTGACGGATCTGCTGACAACGGGATTCTAGAGAAGTTAGTGCCACTTTGTTTCTGCAGCTATCTTCCACTGAGCACCTTTCTTCTCATCACTCCTATGAAGTGGAGACATGGTTGTGAGGCATTTCCTACTCTAGACAAAATTGAGCAGAATAAGTGGGCTTATGAAGATCACAAACCCAAGTGGTTTCCTGCTCAACCTGCATGCTCTTAAAAGTCCCTCTATAGCTGTGTTTCAAATGTCATTGTTCTCGTACAATCCCCTTCACCTTGCTGTCAACTGATGCCGGGGATGCTTGGCCAGAAACGGTACATTGGGGCGGGCTGCCGCAAAATGACCCTGTGCAGCAGCAACATGCAGGAGCTTCAGCGGTCAACAGAGATGACCCGTTTTAAGTCCTGCTGGTTAAACTTCAACGTGACTCAGGCTGCAGCGGAGGTCATCTATCAGCATGAGCTGGTCTCAAGGCAATAAGCGCTGCGATGAGTTCCACTACTGAATTATGCATAGAAGCTCGGCTGAGGACGGTGTCTATTATATATTACACCGACATAGCCGCTCCAGCTAGGGGACAATTGGATGGGAGTGTCATCTGCTGCAAGATAGAGGCATGTTATAGTATGTTGTATGATGAAAAACATGTGTTTTTATTATTATAGTTTT
Organism: Lophius piscatorius; assembly: GCA_009660295.1. Taxonomy (NCBI): domain Eukaryota; kingdom Metazoa; phylum Chordata; class Actinopteri; order Lophiiformes; family Lophiidae; genus Lophius; species Lophius piscatorius. The sequence goes on from VRLP01000271.1 coordinate 197,720, forward strand.
ATATTTTAAGAGGCAGCAGCTTCGATAGCGATGTACTGTGTTTTTCTAGTTTCTTCCAGGATAGTGTATGCATCCTTTATCTAATGATTGATTTCAGAATGCTACTAGGGCTGAGGCAGAATGGATTTCTTTTATTTTTTCTTTTTGGGTGAAAAAGAAATGTTCAACTGCAGGATGGAAGTTAACCCTTCCCTGATTACGTTTTTGTGCAGCCCCATAAGAAAGGCGGGCTATCTTAGAAATGAGAAAAATGTAATGATATGTAAAATTTGCGGCTAGCATAAGAGTTTTCACACAACATCATGGAGGAGATAATTACGGTAATACTACTGTAAGGGAGTTAGTCTACATCTCATCCCAAAACTCTTGCAGCCCGTCAACGGGAGATAACAGAAATAGGTAACTTAAAACTAAGTCCATAGTGATTGGTACGAGAAAATAACTAAAAATACCTCCATTGAAATACCAATACATTGTTAAGACTAAATAATTGTTGTGCAGAAGGTCGAGATCACTTTAAGGTTATAATATCATAATGAATTATGTATTTCAGATGCTCTTATTTTGAAAGATTATAATGGAAGTACGAAGGCTGGTCGGCATTGTCTGATGTGTATGTACTCTGACCTGTTGAAATTAATGTAATAATAATAATAATAATATATTTAATTTATAATGCACTTTACATTTGGATAGAATCTCAAAGTGCTATAAAGTAAAAGCAGATAAAAGCATCAATAAAAAATATAATAATAACTATATAAAAACATGACCAAAAAGGTGCAATGTTAATTAAAGTTATAGGTACTGCTAAAAAGGAAAGTTTTAAGTCCTTTTTTCTTGCTATATATATATATATCAAACCACACTCCCTCAGGTGGCTTTCACCTGCAAGGAAAGAAACACACCCAACACAAATTTGAGATATGGGAGTAATGATCTCAACCCCACTGAGATGTCATGACCACAATATCCCTGTAATGATTGTTGTAATGATGTTTATTGTCTCCGTCTCATTACTATGACTAGAAAGGTAAATGGAGAATAAATGCCATCCTTCTAGCATGACTAGTCAGAATATTGCCCTGCAGAAGACAGCATTTACCCCTTCACTGCAAGTAAACTCTCACAGAATGTCCTGAACTTTTTTGGGATTTTCTGTATTTCATAGGTTCTACGGAAATTCAATAGATTTCGTACAGGAGAATACTGGTGCCTTCCACATTGTAAAAGTACTGTAATAAAACAATGTAAACAAATGGTATACATGGCATTACATTGATCAACTCTCCTCTAGGTGACCTGCAATGGAAATACTGCAGCCCAATCAGCGTGCCACCTGCGGTACCCAGATTGCTGAGGAGTGAGTGTCGGAGCGGCTGGCTTCTTTCCTAAATAGCAGTCCAATTAACCTTCACCCCATGCAGTTTGACTTCAGAGCCCATTTGTCCACTGAAACGACCAACTGTTTTTTTTATACAAACGATTTGAACTATGGTTGACAAAAGTTGTGCTGTGGGTGCAATGTTTTTACACCTTCAAAAAGTCTAACTGCTTGCATGTTCGTATGTTATTGTACTGTAATTACTATTTATGTTGTTTTAATCTCATGAACAGCATCGATGTTCCTACTTATATGTGATATGTTCTTGCGTGATGTAACACTCCTCTCCCTCCCTGCTTGTTAATGTAAGAAGCAATTGTGCTGTTTACTTTTTACTTCACGTCTGTCTTTTTTAATAATGTATCATGATAATAATCATGATAATAATAATGTTTTTATTTAAAGGGTGCCTCTGTCAGCTGGCAGGGGACTACAGTTGCAAATTAGCCATAGAGGCTAAAGCTGCCCTATTTACTGTTATTACAGTCTATTAAAGGGGATTGTCCACGGCATTATAAACAAACACAAACAGTAAATGCAAGGTCCTGCTCATTAAGAGGGACAACCTACATAAACTACAGGCTTTAAGTTCCAAACTACAGACCTTTGAATTAGTGAGTGACTACACTACATACAGAGCCAATCCCCCCTACTAAACTTTTATTATTATTTATAAGAAGAAGAATAGTTTGACATTTACTAAGATTTACTAAGAACTTTTAGGCAAAGTATAAATAATGACTTATATCACTCAATTCTCAAAGTTACTGTATCAATGCAGCTCTGAACAAAAGGCTGAGCAGTCTGTAAAATGTCTATTTCACTTTCAAATTTCAGTTCCGACACATTTCCATTCTCCTTCCATGATATTCTGCTTCTTAGAAATAAATATTCTTTCATGTGAGTAATGCTATTATCTTTTAGAGCTGTACTATTTCTCTCTGATTGCATTGCCATCCACAACATGTAATTGATGCAGCAGCCTACAGTTGCATGTAACTTTTCATGAAAGTTTTAAAGAGCAGACAGTAGGAGATCAAGAAGAAATGTTTTCAGCAGCACCTAGTGTGAAAAATGTCAATGTCTGTAATGCAAAAATATCTTTTTCACATATGGTTGGACAGCAGATATATTGTAGTTGCCAATACTGTCAGAAAATAGGGACTCTCCATCCGAGCATGTGGACAGTTTAATTTGAAATGCCTGCCTTTCAATATCGCTTAATGAGCAAAAAGAAAAAGGGCACCTTGCTTGTGGTTGGTCTACAGAAATGCAGCCACTGAAACAATGATTTTTAACTATAATTTATCAGTTTTGACCAACTTATTCAGGAACGGTTTGTTTCACAAGCTGCTGGTGAGAAGCAGCCTTCTCCTCAGCATAGAGTCACTGTAATACTCTTGCTGTGGCCCCCAGTTTCCAACATGAAGTCACAGAACATTGTTTCCGCCTATTTTCTCAGCTGGTCCGGAGGTTCAGTCCGGTGACCTTCTGGCCTCTACTCCAGTTTTCAAGGGATGAATCGCACAAGCGTCAGGAATGCTGAGTTGAAACATTTCAAATATAAAGCTTCTTTAAAAAAGATAGCAGGCTTACAATGAAATAGTTACCTGTGGGGTGCTTTTTTTATTTTTAAATATCACACACATATTCCTGTCTTCCATTGCATTTGCAGGATGTTGGATTGAAATCACTCATGGAGTCACTTCTTAAGCCATTTTCACATAGTTTTTTACTTTTTGTCAACCACACCTGCTGTGGCAACAGGCTAAGAAGGATATTTCCAGACACCCCTCTAGCCATCAACACTCTCCAGCTCATCCAGGAGGATCCCGAGGCCTTCCTAGGCCAGATGAGATATATAATCCCTCCAGTGAATTCTGGGTCTACTGCGGGGGACCCATATGAACTGGCTCCTTAAGATTTGGAGGAAACTAGATATATGTTTGAGAAAGGCACCTGAAATGCTCACTGTTTCCTGCCATTTGCAGCAAAAACATCGCAATTAAATTTTTGAGTGCGACCGTAACATTATTTCTAGCGATATGAATGTCACTGACCGTGTGAGTCATACAAACGCAGTGTGCGTTCTCCACTCCTATTGCTCCTTTTCGCTTCTTTGCTGGCTCAGAGCTGAGATGCAGAGACACCCATAGCATTTGGGGGCGCATCCGGCATTTCATATGAATGCTTGTGACCATGAGTGGGTGCATAGGAGTCCCCAGGCTCGGTTGGGCATGCCCAAATGCAGACGCAAACAGGAAAGCGTTCAATCATTCATGAGCTATATACTTCCGAGCTGAATGTGGAAGAGTACATTAAGTTAAGCTAAACAGCAAAGAGAGTCTGGCACAGGAACAAGTGTAGAAGAAAGAAGAAAGCAGATAGATGATGACCGGGGAGATAAATCCCCAGCAGAATTATATCATGAGGATGTTTACAGAAAAAAGCAAACAAATTTAAGTAGGATGATGTAGTTTGGAAGTGGTGGGAAGGTTCAGAGTTTGTTTTTTTTACCATGACTGGATGCTGCAAGAAAAAAAGATTAAAAGGAAGTATATGTATTAGGATACCCATGTGCATCTATAAATTGTCGGAAATTTGTTTCGCAAACGGCTTTAAAACTATTATTATTATTTCTTTTACAGAGTCACAATAGATAAAAACATAAAATCCTATCAGGCAGATAATGCCTGACCCATAGGTCTCCTTGATGTGGTTCATTTGCACCAAATTTAGACTAAACTGGACCAACTGTTAGGAAATTATGGCCCTTAAATCTTTGGAGATGAACTAAGTGTTAGAAATATGTAACCGACCTTGGCTTATATCAATCCAATACTTCCTCTCAATAAGATCTATGAAGGTGTAAAATTTGAAAATGATCATAAAATGGATTTTGAGTCATCGCACGCTGACATGGCGGTGGCCATGACAAATCCATAATATCCCCAAATATTTGTGGATGAAGTAATTTCAAAAATGTGCATCATGGGGTTGATTTGGTCTATTTTATATCCCAAATAATTTTACGTTAAGCAATTGAGGGTCTGGGTTTTTTCTGGGATTAAGTGAAATCACATGCTGCATATTCTTAAATTAGACTCAAATCAAATACCACACCAGTTAGGTAGCATTCAAGAACATTTCTATTGCACTTCTTATCAGACACCTGGACAGTTAGGTCTACATCGACCCAACGCTGACAGTGTAAGTGGTCTGTAGGGTGCAAATGTTGGTTTAAGAACCTTTTTCACCGACTAATCCAGCCATTCATACCTAATATATTAAAAAATTATCCATTGAAGTCACCTCAACCTTTCATCAATGAGCACCAACTGTCTCAGCGGGAATGCCATTCCAGCACTGTAGGAAGCCAACCTCATCACAACTTTGGGATTAAGTCTTGCAGAAGTGGCTAAAGGTCTAGCCAAGCCGGCTGCATCTTTGCATTCCATATCAAAGCTTAGCACACAGCTTCTCCTTCAAGGTTATCTCTGTAGAGAATTCGCTGCCAACAGGATCCACATGCACATCTACACACACTCACCGGGTGACAAAAAGATGGGTACCCACTCACGCAGTACACGCGCACACATGCACATTTCATCGGACAGGAGGGGGTGAGGAAGGGCAGCATGTTTGTGCTGGAACTTTATGCAAACAAGTGTTTAATCGGGGATGGAGGGGGACTGCGGTGCTGTATAAATTAGCAGTAGAAAGCACCCATCATTCATCTATTTTATTTCTTTTTATGTCCAAATTAAACACAGACTTGGGCGGTTGCCCCACCTGCCAACCCAATTTGTCTCCTGACGAGTAAAGGTGCTCAGATGTGGTCAAGGACAGCATCGTAAATTCACCGTGTCAGTGAGGGTGATTAACTGACTCTGCATTGGTGTGTAAGTGTGCCTGTTTCCCTGTTTGAGTGTGTTTAAGTGAATCCGGAAAGGAGCAAAAGTCAATGCCACTCACGCAGCTGCGTGTTTCATGTCTGGGGCAGAGAGGACATTAAGTGTTAGAGTGTGTGTGTGATGGTTTGAGTGAATATTTATTTGCCGATTGGAAGGTTACAGAGGAACCCCGGAACTAAGTGTCATTTCACAGGCATCTGGATTCAATTGTTGTGGCCCGACACAATATTAAAATTGCCAGCCGTGTATATATATTTTCTATTTTTGGAGGTGAGTGCAGACGTCTCAGTCGACCTCCATCCTTTCCTTGACAGAGCTTACGCAACAGTGTTTGTCAACACTGAAAAAAGAACAGGGGTGTATCACACGGCTGCACGACTATGGCCAAAATTATGGCCCTGATTATTGTAATTAATATTGAGATTTCAAGCATTATCATGATTAATCAGTGGTAATGAACTGAAGCTCATCTGGTCACTCGTAGCATCTATGTTTTGCACACGGTAGAAGATTAGGGAAAAATAAAAACATAAGTTGAGTGCGTTGACCCTTTTCCTTAAGCCTCTATTACTCACAGCATTTATTGGACACCAGATGAAATGCGAGTTCAGTGTTGATTCCAGTGCGTGGTGTGAGCTCTATGGAGATGTTGACGCTCTGTACAGGGTTTATTCATCATTGAGAAATCTGTAGTGTGTTTTCAAGCAGGTCCTTCACGGCACAGGCCCAACTCTTAAGCACTAATTTCATAGGATTTGTTCTTGGTTAACATCACTTGCCATAAATCTGGCATGCTTAAAAACTACGGATAATCATCCACTTTGAAGATGGTGTTTTTTGTCTTCTGCTCCTCCAAACATTTAATTTTCATTTGGACCATCTGCTATCTGTTTTGAGTAAGTGAGACTCTCCTAACATTATCATTACTCACCTAGAGAGTATCCAGAAGGAATTTGTAGATACTGCTAAAATAACTGCAACGACTTTGTGATCGTTCGGATATTGGTTGATCTAGATATGCATGCATTTCAAATGTTACTATCTCCATCTGGTTCATTTTAGAAATAGTGAAATTTAAAAATTGATTAATCGTGCAAACCTACTTTAGTGAATCTGTACAGTCTTTGGAATTATAAGTGCATCGATTGCAATTTTGGCCGATTCAGATTTTTTCTTCTTCTAAGTTTTAAAACCATAATGAGTAGTGCATTTTAAGTGCTCTTATTTTGAAGGATAACAGTGGAAGTAAACCTGGACAGCATTATGTATGTATTCTAACTTGTTGAAATTAAGGTACGTTCTGTTCTTCTCACGGTGCGTTTTAGCCACTCTGCCAAAATTAACTTCTTGAAACTTGCTATGTTCCTTGGAGGGATTCATTTGGAAGTGTCTGATTAAGTCGCGTGCTGGACTTTTGTTGGGTTGTTCCGCCGCGGCTTCATTTGTCCTTAGATTTTAAAACCACAAATAACAGCTTTAAAGTTGTTGTGGTCAGTAATGCTGATGCATTTGAAGCCGAGGAATGTTGGACCTGTAGAAGATGAAGACTCGTCTCGCTAAGCTTATTAGCAAGCACGCTACCTCAGTGTTGAAAGGCACTTCACTTTTTTACTTCATACACTTTTCTGTATGTGGGCGTGTCCAATGTGGATTGCATCCAACTTTGCAAACAATTTAGACTAGTGTAGTTGTTGAGTACAGATGCACAAAGCACTGCATTTTTTCTACCCTTCTTTGTTTGTTTGTTTCTTTCACACATTACATAGTTTTAAGAGCGTGCTTGTTCATCCTATTCTTCAGCCTCGCCAGCTCACACATTTGTACAGATGTTTGATTCACGTCAGTTACTACATATACTGCCGTCACAGAGGAGGAACGACACGAAAACCTCAATAATGCCTTAATAGCATTTATGCAGGACGGGTGACGGAATACAAGTGCAGCACTCCCACTTAACATGTTTATATAAATGGTTAATGATGCAGATATGACTTCCTGTAAGAGCATGTAGGTGGTGCAAAGTTGTATGGTACCACATTTCAATGGGAAACGTAACCAACAAATATCTTCCTTATGGCTGCCCTAGTGAATATTGAATCATGGGTGGAGAAGTTGATGCTGAAAGTTGTCTTTTCTGTATGTCTCTATAAAACAACATGCAGAGGCAAAAGGTCAACAGAGTAAAAACAGGAGAAGAGAATCAGAGAGTCGGGGCTGGCAGACCACAGGGTTTGCATTCAGTTCCGGAGAAAAAGTTCAGGACAGCAAGGTGATTAGAGATTTAAACAACTCAGATGTAAACCCTAAAATAAGACCAAGAATGAAATGCAGCTTATAGAAAGTCATTTCTTAATTTTCTTCAATTAACAAATTAAATCAATCCCTCCATTCCAATGTTACACGTGACAATGTCCACATTTACCATTTACTTTATGCTCTATAGTGTGGAAAATATCATCTTCTGTGAGAGCCAGAGAATGAATTTCAAACCACCTTGAACATTATTATTTACGAGAATTAGAAAAGGGAAAGCTAAAGGTCTCTGTTATTCATTTGCCAGAAGATGTATTACTACTTGATCCACGCACACAAGGATACACACACACATATCCTGTCTGTTCCGGTTTCTGTTCCTCATAATGAGTCCCAATAACGGCTGACCTTTTACACCCTGGGGTGCAAGGAATGAGCTAGAGAGGTGGGACCAGTGAGGGAGGGTGGAGGGGCCTGTAGTGACCCCACATACAGGATGCCAACCTTCATTCAGTCACTTTAAAGAGGTCTAATGACTGAATACACAGGAGAAAGGAGACACAAGAATAATACCTGAGAATCAGTGACCCAAGAGGCAGTAAAAATAAAAAAGGACAGGGAACAAAAGCAGCTACAGATACACTTTGCTGCTAAATTGAGATTTTTATCATTTGAATATGCAGCGTGGTATAATGTGATACACCTGGACCCGCTGAATACGGTTTTGCTCTGAATATGGATTACAATTCAGACCATTGAAGCTAGTCTTGGAAACGGCCAGTTCTGTGTAATTTGGCAGCAATCCTCGACAAGAGCTACATAAAATGGGGCTGTCAAGTGTGGATGCAAAACTCTGTGAACCAATGAAAAGCTCTTTGTGATCAGGTATCAAAAATCACACTAAAATGGCCTCAAGCGTAACTGTAGTCAGAGTGATGGGGTTGGCAGGAAATTAAAGAGAGAAAAATCAGAAATGGCACTGCACTGACAACAGAAAAAGAGGGAAAGCATCTGAGGCCAGTGGTTAGGCGACTGAGTTAGACAGTGAGAAAAATGTTAGGAAACTTCTATCAAAATCTCCCAATAAAAGCAAAGATTGACGAGAAGAGGAAGCCCAGCAGTCCCTTGTGTAATGAGTTACCTTTCCAGCACAATAACCGAAGCACCTAACCCTGAACACTCCTTATATCACTCATCTTCTGCAACAGAATTTATGGTCGGCAGTTAACTCCCATTATACCCTGGCTCAGAGCAATGTAGCCCCCCCTCCTGTCACAAGTCAAATGTGCCCTCTTCAAGGCCGAGGGTGGAATGATAAAGCAACGACTTGGGGAAAGAAAAGATGGAGTGGCGGCAGAGATCTACGCTGCAGCTGTAGAAAAGGAAGACTAATAATCAAGACGCAGGGCAAAGTAAACAACGGAAAAATGCCCAGAGAGAAAGAACACCAAGAGACAAAGAGTCACAAAAACACAGGGTAAAAAAAAGTGGGACCAAGGGAGGTGGTAATGGGAAGATGGCGGCTGCAGGCAGACACAGGGGGAGATGAGAAGTATTGCCCGAGGGTTACGAATAACGACGAACACAGGAGGAATTCTCCTTCTATCAACACACATTTCACACTGATGCATCGCTCTGTTCGGCCTTAACTCCATTCTTGCGTCTTAAAATCTCACTCAGTCTGTAAATGGCCCCAACCGCAAAAACATGTTCGCAATAGCAAAAGATTTGCCATCCTTGAGAAATTAAGCATCATTCTATATTTTTAGTAGAAGATGAATTGTCCATCATCGACTAAAGCGACCGGGTGCGGCGTATTACCGTATCTATCCAGCTCACCTAGCCGCGCTAAAATCAACCAGTGCAATCACTTTCCATTCGGCCAAAGATCTGTGTCAAGTATGCAGCTTTAAGTAACAAATCTTTTGGAGGTTCTTACAGTCTCCTTCAAAAGATGTGCATGTAAGACGAAGTGAAAACTGGAATCTCCCCTCAGCAGCATGCACTGGTCTGTCTACCAACCATGTGCTGGACTGGTGACTTGCATGGAAAAAATGTTAAAGCAGAATACAAAATGTATTATTGATGAGCTGAGATGGTTGGTTTTGTGCCAGGCTTCTGCTTCACTGCTGTCCTTCTCTTAACTTTCTACTCTGGTCCCTTTGGCTTTATTCTGGTTGATGGTTTTCCAGTTACTTTATTTCTTTGTTCTGACCATTTCAGATTTTTGTTAGACCTTGACATTAAACAAAAATCTACTGGGGCATTGTCTTGAATTCTCTTGTAATTGCTTGACTTTGGGTCAAGATTGTTTTAAAAGGTTTAAAAAAGCATTCCCTTTATATAATTATGAGAAATTATGTTAAAAGGGTTTGGACATGTATGAAAGTTTGGACTACTTGATAGAATTTCCCCGTTAGAAAATAGAACTTAAGTTTATCACCACTTTCTCCTTTTTTTATGACTTTTAAGACGCCTTTCTCGAGTCTTTCACCACAGTAGCTTATTTGCATCACAAGCATATTGACAATACTCCTCATTCCTGTCAGGTTTCGTTTTCGGGTTTGGGTCCAGTCTCTTCCACTTTGCATCTGGCACTATTTGTCGGCTCAGCCCATCAGCTTCCAGCTTGATGCTCCCTCCCTCACTTGATGTAACATGTTTGGAAGTCTTTTGGAGTTAATGTATAGATTGTGTATTATGTTTAGGCCCTCAAGTGGAATGAGTTTTTTTATTCTCTCAGAAATGTATCAGCAACGTTTGGCACAATTTCATTTGGCTTGGTTCAAAGAGAGTTTATCCTTGTGTTGTAGGGATATCCATCCCGTCAGCAGGATGTAGGGTTTCTCCTTTACTGGAGACATTAAACACATTCACTAAATTTGGCCTGGACTGACTTCACTTGCATATACCATTGGTTGTTAGCCCAATGAAACTGACAATTACAGGCTATAGTGCAAACATTCTCTTCATGACCAGACTTTTTTAAGTCTGGTAATTCGGGATTGGCCCTTAAAGATTCAGTACTGCATTCCTCTAGAGGACAATAAAAAAAAAATCCTGCCACACCTCCCTGGAAGAAGTTTTTCTAAATGCGATTAACGAGAAATACTAGCACACTGTCTACCCTGACCCCTATTAACGGAGCCTGAGAAAACCGCCACGGCATCTATCCCCTCTGCACACCCTGCCACTAAGCAAGACCGACTTCTCAAATCACATTTGCTAACAGCACATGAAAAAAGTCAATACACGGCGTGCCAGGGAGTGCTAAGGCTGAGCTGATGCAATCAAACCTACAATCACAATCCCCCCTTTTACTACTCCAACTCCGGCAGAGAAAGATGATGAAATGAAATCAGGGTTTAGCCACAAAAGGAAATGTATTCTAGTCCTATAGAGTGCAGACAACACCGATGCCCTATTAATATGTAGTAAAGCCAGGGCAAGAATGTGTGTCCTTAAAGTGAAGGGACAGTTTAAGTACACTGCTGGCACATCATTGGGATCCAACTGGGAGCAGCTGCAACTGTTTACTGTTGCTCTCCTTCCATTTGCAAGGGTCAGTCTATGGACAGTCAGCTTTGTTGTCTGCTCTCCATGAGTTTCCTCTCAACTTCTTCACCATTTGATCACTACACGTCTATCATGTCCCAAATATGACATTTTAGTAATGTCACACATCTGTAATGCTGCATCGGCATTTTGTCAGTGGTCTCCAACAACTGTGCTGACACTCTTTTTTAGACAGGACAGGGAAGTCAATCAATCGTCCTCCTGGGAACCTGTTTGTTGCTTACTCTGTTCCCTTGTGCAATAATTGGGCTTTCATTTGCTTGCAGCTTCTGTTCCCTGAGTGTGTAACTAGCCACTGTGCACAGCTGTCATGTGTCTGGTGAAAGTACTGTGACTGACACTCATTGTTCGAGACTGAATATGCATTTCTCCCTCCAGGACTGACGCATGCCAAATGAAGGACATTCCCCCTCATTGATGGGATCTATTTATAAGAGAGCTCTCACTTTTTCTTTCTGCCCGGCTGAACTTTGATAGGTCCAGAAATAAAATGAGCCACCAGCTAAAATCGAGGGAGTTGTTGAATACAACATCAAGAGTAATTGGAAATCTCTCATAGTCCAACTAAATTTCCATGAGGAGAAAAACAATAAATTCCTCCTGAAAAGAAATTATGCATGCGCACAGAGAAGCAGGGTGGTCCGGAGAGCAGGGGGGGGGGTACTCCTGAGCGCCAAGGTTAGATCACAAACATAATTAATAATGCACTGCCTATTGTGTTGCAGCACTGCAGTCAACTCAGCTCAGTTCCATTCAAGCGAATCCACAGTGATGGATTGCAAGAGATGAAAGATAGATTCTCTACCCAGCACTGGCATTAGAAGCAGTGTGGAAGTGGAAGGAGAGGTGAGGGGACACATCCGAAGTCCACTTAATGAAATGGAGTCTATGGCCCTCAGTTGAGTAACTAGACTAGATTGTGTTGGTCATTGTGTTGGTTGCCACCAAAACAGTTCTACAAAGCACCATGTGCTCTGACACCTGCAGTGTCAGAGCACTGCAGGTGAAAACAGCATCTGTTTTCAACAATTCGTGCTGTAATAAGGAATTCCATGACAACACGGGTTGCCTTCACTGCTGACGTGTACTGTTGAGCCATGGACACCCAATTCCTCGACCATTTTGGTAGGTAATACCCACTGCAGACCAGGGACCTCATTTATAAAACTGGGAATAGGATTTGGGACAGAAGGTGGCATCAGAAACGCTTCCAATTATTTACTTTTTTTTTAATGAAAATTAATTTCATAGAAATAATTAATCAAACACTTGGCTTATTTTTTTTTTTTTGAAAATAGGCTTTGAATGGTTATATTTGGACTTATTTTTACACTTCTATGAATTCTGCGCATTTCCCCATCAAGTTTGCTTTTCATAAATCCCACAGATTGTGTAGAAAGCAGAGTATGCATTCTTTTGTGCTTGTGCGGGTTCATAACAGAGCCCCCAGGATCAACCAAAACGACCTGAAGTTCTGGAAATTCACTGAACCGTTCTCTAGCCATCACAATTTGGTCCACGTTTAAGTCCCCCATGACCTTATGCTTACCTATTTTACCTGTTCTATTCACTTGTTGGCTGTTACATCCATTTTGAAGTGAGATAATCAATGTTTTTTTTCTGAACGGTGTACACATAGGTAGAGATTTGTCCGTTTCCAACAGTGTAACCACCAATGACCACATAATTCCAGGTGTCCTTAACATTGCCAATAAAATATCCACGAGTTGTGGGAGACCACAAAATAAATATTTATGGAGGTTGTAAAAATGCACGTAGTAAACTATAAGCGTCATAGCGGAGGCACAAATGTGCCATTCTCTACTTTATGGCATGTAGACTACGAGTCTTTTTACTCGTATCACTTCACTTCCCTGGTGTGTGGAGACATTTGTCCTGTTTGCTTGGATTATGGCCACTCCAAACAATTCTCTCAACTTTTCTTCCATCTCCTTAAGCTTTCAAAAAAAAACGTGCAAAAATACAGTACAGACTGAAGGTGCCACCCAGTTACACTACAAGTGTGATGCACACTTTGACCTCAACAAATAAAAGGTTTATCAATTATATTTTCCTATCTCTCTAAACAAAGGTCACAGGAACTACTCTGTTGGATTGACACTAGTCATGCCAAGCAATAAAATGCTTCCTCAACTGAAACGCTGGCAGGTAAAACTGCCGACAATCGAGCAGAAAGAGTAATTACATCCTTGTTAATACAAAACCACATAAACTAGAGTAGTTCATTTTAAACAAAGTGCACATTGCTCAGCTGGTGCTGACGTAATGCTGGGTCTGTGAACAGGCGGCGTGTTAACTGGAGCCTCTGTGCTCATGTGTGAGTCACTAATGGGTTACATTGGTCTCAGTCTATCCAGAGGTAGAGATTCCTTCCCCCCCTGCAATCATTTCTTGCATCCTCAGTATGTCGGATCTGATGCTCCCCATGCGTGGGTTCTGCTTTGGATCCTCTTCCCATCGGTAAGCTAAGGGCCAGCAGCCGAGGGGAACAAGCTTTCAGCGGCTTGGCCGGGTAGCCTGGCTTCCCACAGCCTAGTCATTACTGCAGGCTAACAAGCAGAGAGCGAGGGACGTCTTTAACTGCTCTTCCCCTTAACTAACAAAGGGAAAGACTTCATGTGTATCTGTGGGCTGCAGCAGCACTGATGCACAGGCTTCTGCTGGACCCATGGTGCTTTCTCATTATGTACCGTCTCCTGTGGAAAAAGAGATGTGCACGCTGGGCTACAGGTCCTTTCAACTAGGCATTGTGGGACAAGAGGGGTAGAGAGGAAGGAACATTATGTGCATGAACCGTCAAATACATTGCTTTGAATTATATTTAAAAAGTGATGCGCGCGTGTGTGAGATAGCAGGCATGTGTTCCATGTCGCCCTCACACAAGCTCGGCTGGATGTTAATACGCGCCTTTAATGTCATCTTTTAGTTTTGTTGGTGCGAGGGATGTTAGATTTGACTTGATGCGATTTGATTCCGGCGGTTCCATCGTGCTCGTGGGCAACACGAGGGGATGGCAGGACTCGCAGATTCTATCTATTCATACTTGAACGTGCATAGCTCAAAGGACATGTGCACATGCTCAGAAAAACATACATTATCCCAAACACAGGCGTTTAGAAGGACTGCAAACGTCTGGGATTTGCAGTGTTTGCTAATAGTTGGAAGACGATATCAGCGATGGAGGACCGAGGCGTGGGTTATGTTTATTAATGACTTGTAAACACTCTTAAATCCTCGGCCAATCTCTTTTTGACAGTTGTTTTCATCAATTTTCATGTGTGTGTCCATATTAATGTGGGCTGTGCTTTGGCAGTTCTTATGTTGACATTTCATTTAGTCAGCTTAATATTTCATAGATGGTCAGACACAAAAAAAACAACTATATTGCATTGACAAATGCTACCTTATTAAGCATGAATAGTTAAGTGGAATAAATATACTGCAAATTAACCCAATAGTATAATGTACAAGCTATGGCTCAAATGTTCTTTGCATTTAAAAAATGGGTGCAAGCTGTCTCTGAACAGGAAGTAGATAATGGACCGTAAGGCACGTAAATTCTAGTGCAACCCTGCGCAATGCAAAAACATTTTTTAGGGGGTGTTGTTGTCATGGAGGTGTTGATTCAAATTTTGGATTACATTATATCCTTCGAATTTCCATAATGTTCAGTGCAACAGAAAGACCTGAATATTGCAATACCATATGCAGCGGGGTGGTTTTCCACTAGACAACATAAAAAAAAAAAAATCTAGTATAAATAACTTTGACCTGAAAACTGACTGCAGAGACGGATCCCTATCACTCCGACTGGAAACTATCAAGAACTACATCCATTGCAAAAAGTTACAGCAGTGTTTATGGCAAAATAAATTGCACCGGATGCAATAGAACTCTTTCCATCTGGTCCATCTTCCATCATGAGCGCAATGTGAAGTGCTTTAAAAAAGTGCTTTCACACTGTAAACAAAACTAACCATGGTTCTGTTTGATATTGGTATACTGCCCTTAATGTGATCTATATTATAACTCTACAACAAACTAATGCACAGTCTAAATCCTCTAAAAATCACTCAGGCACTCTGATCTGGTCTAACTATAAAAACAAAGGCAGTTGCTTAGAAACATTTCTCTTCATTATGAATACACGACATGCAGCGTTGCCTCAGCCACAGAGTGATCTATGTGCAAGTGGCCAAATACAGTCTTAATCCATTAAATCTGAAACTAAAATTTGCCTGAACAAGTAACAGCTGTTGTTTGCATCCTCCCTCCTTCAGCAGCTCAACCACCAGAGATACACAGCAGACACCAGTTACCTCATCATGCCCTCCATATGTACTCGGGTCACGAGGAGGATCTTTACCAGTTTAAACTCTGAGGCCGGTAAAGACCAGTCCAGAGACCAGAGCTCTGACCCATGGTAATGGGTCTCAGGGGCGGTGGGAGGAGGATGCTCTGCTCTGTACAGCTGTAAACTCGCTTTGTTCTCCCCTGGGACCGACTCCTCCACATTGCAACCTCTTATCAACCTCCCAGTCTCCTCCACCCTGTGCAATGAAGCAAAGCTGTTACCAAGGTTACTCCAGGATGGGAGGAGCACAGGGTTAGGAGGAGCAGATGAGGTGGTTTGTTATCTGCTTAAATGGCTGATGTGACATGAATTATGATTTTGTCCGGGTGGCGACGGGCTGTTGGAGGTATTGCTAGTGGGGGAATATGGGAAGAGTAAATATGTATGTGTCTGAGAAATTGCAAATATATCAAATGTGTGTCTGTTATTGTGTGCGTGTCTGAGCGGAGCTGAGGTTGGTGAAGCTTAGCCGACTCTGTGGAATGTAAACTAGCCAATGCAGCAATCCAGAGAGCTGTCGAATCTCCTCTACCCTTCCTCACCCACAACCAAGCATCCAGCACACGGGGCCAACATCCATGCTTAAAACAGCCTGCCTTGCATCCACCTTCTGTTCAACTTGCCACAGTCATTTGCTCACCTTGTCTCCGTTTTCGAGCATGAGCAGTTAAGTAGAGTTTGAACAAAAACGGGCAACCACTTAACGTGCATTATCATTTCACAGCAATTTTTATACCTGTGCCACGTTCAGCCATTTCCCGCTATGATTGCCCAAGGGAAGGTTCAATGCTTTCATCTAATCTGATGACAAATGATTCGATTAGCTTGGCCACTGATTAACCTCTTCCACATTTGTTTTGTCCACATGTAAATGAGAAAGGATTATTTCATACCCCCGCCACCACCCACCCCTTCACCGACATCCTGACTGGATGTAGCTCTACAAATGGCTGTCACTGGCATTATGCATAGTGTTGTGCTGTGTGTGTGCGAGCAACAGTGGCTCTGCTGCACCCATGGCTCACCAGCCATCTGCAGCCCACTGAGGGACAAACGATGATGACGGCTGAGTCACCCATTAGCCCAAATTAGAGCCATCCCTCCACGATTCAAGTCAGGGCCTCAGGCAATGCCACGCAGTCAAGGCCATTACAGAAAACACGCACTGGGCTGATTTCACTCTGCAAATACCATTAGATGGTGCCTCAAGATTATAAATATTCAAACTCCCAATCTGACAAAGAAAATGGATTTGGGTGGGGAAATGTTTTACAGAAATCCTGCGTCAAAGCCACGGACTTCTTCACTGGTTGCCAGAGGGGAGAGGGGGGGGTAATGATTATGACAACGATGAAGAAAAATAGCGGCTGTGCGAGACAGTTTACATTGACAACTATGTTGGCCGCTGGGGGAGTTTGTTGATGTAGCAGCGTTAAAGATGCATACATGATGCAAAAATACATTTTTGTTTTGAGTAGAAAAGGCCTTGCATTTTAGCTGCCATAACGCTTCTATGCACAGCATGAATACACTACTGTAAAAATGATCACTTTTGGATGTCTAAACGTTTTTTTTTCAATCTTGGAGGTAAGTGCCTGGTAAAATGGCTGCAATTATTTTGGGCCACCCTCTTCAAATGGCATTGGTTTGTAAGTAACTGCCCTGCAAGTTGGTCAATTGTCCAAATTATTATGGCCAACTGGGGAAATCGCCATTTTATCCATACAACCTATTCGATTCCGATCATGCTCCTGTTTTGCCAAATGGTCTCCAGCCCTCTTGCCATTTTCACCCTTTCCCTTGCATGAAGCTTCATGTCAAATGCCATCAACTGTTGCCTGGCAACTAAATATTCACCCAGTAGATATCTTGCTGGATTATTATTTCTTTCCAAGTGTCATATTTCTGAGAGAAAAAAAAAATCTTTGTGATTTAAAGTTTTAAAATCCCAATGATGAACAAGTAGTGGTGCGCTCTTTAAATGAATTGCTCAACCTCCCGTCAAATCTGCAAAGGAGACGGCAGCAGAGAGCCTGAAGGTATTTCATGGCAGATGTATGAATTGCAGCAACTACAAAAATATCATCAACCACATATATTGGGCATAAACACCACTTTAAAGCTGATCTGCTGTGCGTGTAACGATTTTAAATGAAAGTGAATCAGAAACAGGCCTTCAACAAGTCAGATGCTCAAGAGGGAAACACGAGATTTTAATTCAAACTAGTGTCCAAGGACAGTGATACCTTGACTACTTGAAAAAGTCCATTTGTGCTCATGTGGATAGACCATAACCTCTATCATAGGTCAATGTGAGCAAAATTACTTTAAAATCGACAAACTTCAAATATGACTTGATGTAAAAGTAAGAAAATTTATGAAACCAATTATAAAGTGCATATCTTCAGGGCCCCTTTCAGTGTTTGTTGAGGAGATATGCATAGACTTTTCCCATCACATATTCCTGAGCGTAAAGAAAGGAAATCAATTCCTGTTGAGGAAATCAATTCCTGTTGAAGTGGTAGAATTTTGTTCTTTTTGCCTTGTACAGAATATGGTATTGATTTCTGTTATATAAAATACTGATGATAGTGCTACTCTAAATATAATGAGCAAAGAGCTGTTTGAAGGGAAAAGGACAAACACATCAAAGATTTAGCCACAAACTGCGTGTCTGGTCCGCAGATTTTGCAAGAGAAAAGTGGTAAATCATTGAGAATTTTGAGATATCCCTCTCTGCATGTCGGTTTGGATGTGGATCAATTCATATATTCAATGAAATTGCTCTGACAACTTTGGTAAAGTGTTTGTCAATGCATGGGAGAACACCAACATAAGCATTGGATACGTTTCCACCTGCACAATTAAGAATATGGACTACAGGGAATAACTGCCAACACAGAAAATAAGAGGGGCAGCTTCTTCTTTTTCTTAATATTATAGACCTAAATTAATCGGATTATCTGATGTACGATCTATGCATAACTGCATATAAGGAATTTTCTCTATCTGTTTCCATATATTGGAAAAGACCCCAGTCTAAAGAGCAGGATTGAGGCTAGAATTCAGATGAGCATGTTAGAAATGAAGATAGTAAAAGATAATAAATGTACATGTTAAAAAGTTAAACGTGATATCAAAGAACGTTAATAAAAGCACCCGTTAATATATCACTCACTCATTGCAGACAATAGGCTGTATATATTTTGAGTACAATAAATTTGCCAAAAAGGCAGACCACACAGTTATGGAAGCTGATAACAGTCACGGTGGCAGATCGGTATCGGCCGATCGCCCATTTTTATAAAGTCTTACTGGCTCCGTGTTGTCGTTAGCTTTAGCCGATCTACCAAAGTTAGCTTCTTGAAACTTCCTGTGTTACTCAGGGTTATTCATTTTTAATCTTAAGGTTGTTTTGCCAAAAGTTTTCGAGGTTGTTCTACCGCAATTAATTTTGTTGTGGCATATATAACTTCTTACTATATTTGTTATTTTGTCCTTAACTAGTGTAACAAATTGCAGCTTTCTGGTTTTATTTGATAGATGCTTGTAGCTATGGTAGCTCAAGCTTGGTGCGCGGGAAAGGCAAATAGGTGTAACCGGCCATCAATCAGCCTGAATAAGATTGCCCATCACATCAAACACGGCCCACCGGTTCCTTTAATAATCCAGTTAATTATCTGGTTATCAAGATTTTTTTTCTGGAGCAAGTATAATGCACCTTGTTTACTGTAGCTTAGGGCACTGTGTGTGTTCAGTTCATAATAACATTTCATTTGTTGTATTCATGGTGTTGTTGAAATTCTCATTTATCTTTTCATCTATAAGTCCCATAAACGCATGACCCTGGAGTTAAGCGAAGCCACAAACAAACACAAAAATGACACAAAAATACACAGTTACAGTAATCGAGATGTATTCTACTTGCTGAAGAAAACTTTTTCCATCATTACAAAATTGTTCATATTGACTTCTGGTGTCGCCATGGCAACAGGTACATGCCGGTCGTATGGGTGAAAACTACAAAAGCAATTTCTTCCGGTGCTAAACCTTGGTTGAAGTAGAATTTGATGCGTTGATCATCAAATGGAAACTCCTTGATCTGCAGTTTTTATGTTTACATCAATTGCTATGAGATTCACGATCTCTAATGAACATAAAAGGAAATTACAGTAAACAGCCTTTTGTTTTGTCATAAACACAAGCAAACGTTATGATCAACTCATTCTCTTGAAAAAATGGCCATTAAAAAGTATCTGCCATCACGGCCATTTACGGCTTCTAAACACAACAGAAAGGATTATAATCAAATTTTATTTTGCATTAATATCATTATTGTGAATGATTTTGTTCATGAGGCTGTCATAAAACTCAGATACCGTGAAAGCCCTAGGTGGAAGCTATCGGCCCCTGTCTCCTGCTCTTCAGCTCCTGGACCAGCATCGCCATCAGCAGGCTGCTAGCACTGAGGATCTGAAGAAAATCCCACATGGCCAAACCAGTCTCTTGTGCTTTTTCTGCTTATGCAAATATTTTTCAGAATTACCACTCGGCTTAATATGACTAGAGAAGACCCCAGTCCCGAACTGCTTTGGATGCAAAATGGTAATTATTTCAAAACCAGGCTGGAATAATGAACTTGTTAGCATGCTCAGCCTCCTGGAATTCATTATCCCGCTCGCCGCCCATTTTCTGATGGAGCAAAACCTGATCGGTTTTCATTTTCAGCCGCTCAAAGGGACACCCTGTGATGTGGGCTCAGACGAAATGCTTGTGCAACCGCAGACACTCAAATCTATTCCCGTAAGTACAGTAAACGCACATATATCAGCACATCTAATTGATTGATTGGTTTTGTCCCTGCTGCCTCCTGACTCATGTGATCGCACGCAGACTCCTCAAAGAAGAACAAGATCTGTGAAAAATCAGAGAGGAAGGCGGGAGATCTGAGCCGGTACACTTCAATTAGACCTTTGAGAGATGTTAGTTCATGACGGTCTCATACCAACAAAAACAATGTGATAAAGGCTGTTAAAATAAATGACAGTAATTTGACAACAGAGAATATTTTTCTTTGTCAGGAGGGAAGCAGCCATTTGACTGGCTTGTGAACTATTTTGGAACAGTTAAGTGGTGTCTGGGGGGTATCACTCCTGCGTTAAGGGTTCGCTCTAATTTAATACTTTCTGTCACTGTGAGATTATATCTAATCCGACAGAATCTTTTAAATCAAGTTTTACCGAATCTTTTCATCGGTACTTAATCCTGAACATCAAGTAAAAAACATCACTGGAGACCACGAATCTGTCGCACAATTCTGAGGGGCTGAAGTGAGACAGGCAGAAGTGGCTTTCTTCTGCTTTCTGATTCTTTCTTTTAAATACAAGTTTGTGGTTATTTATGGCTCAATAATAATCCTGCTTAAACAAAGAACTCTGCTTTCACAGAGAGTTGAAGTTGCAAAATGATATAAAATCAGTTTTTAATTTAAAACTGAACTAGCCACCCACAGTGGATCACTACATCAGGAACACTGTGATATTAATACGGATATTAATGCCGGGCATGTAGAGTGACAACATAACCTGAACAAATAAGCAGACATCTCATTAAATTACACAAAATGTAAGAAAATAGCTTGAAATGATTTAAAACGAGGCAAGAATGCAGAGAATAATTCAAAACTACTGAAGTGGAATTGTCCCCAGCGAAATTATCCTTGTTCTAATTACTAGAATGAAGCAATCAATCATGGCATTTTCCCGTTTACCCTCTCTCCGTCCCTACCAGCTGGGTCAAGGACAGATCAGGGACGACACACCTATGGTCAGCATTAGTGATTTCCAGCTAAGGAAATTCCTCGCAGGCTTTTGCCTGTTTGTCCAGCATTTGAGTCAATCAGACCACCAAACAGGCTTTCAATCAATACAGACTGCTGATTACATCTCAGATGGCAGTTTGACAAGTAAACATTTGAATGACAGTGCAAACAGACGGTTCTGTGACAGAAACTGCTGGGTGGCCTGCCAAGTCCTTCACACGCCCGGGACTGGAGATTAACCCTCTCATTTTACCACGAGAACATATTCCGTTGTAACAGAATATATGGAACTTAAGTTATATTAATATATTAAAAAAAAGGTAAAAGTTTCATGGAAAACGATATATATCGTCATGTCATTACAGATACATGTGCTACATGTACAAGTGGGAATTACAATTTTTTGATATGAACTAGAACAAATGATTTACTAAAAGAGCAAGCATCAGAGGAAAATTACCGAACATTTTGTCTTAATATGCAGCCGCGACATGAGCATGACAACACATGACTGTCATCCGTCAACCTCAACAACCCCAACGAACTTCCGCCACGCTTGAATTGTCTTTATTGTGGCCACAAGACTCAAAGTACAAAAACAAAAGTCAAATGGCATTGGTAAGTGTTTTTAGAATACATCCTCCTGTTGAACTCACACACGGTGCAAACCTAAGAATCTCAGATAAATCTATTACCACAGGCAGTGAAGTCCGTCTCAATCTTCAAAAGGTCTTCAGAGTCCTTGAATGGTACTAGTACTAGTGCTATAGAACTGTGTGTTTTTAGTAAAGTAAAGTTAAAATCTATAAATAACAGTTGCTGTGACTCATTAAACCTGTTCATATAATCAGAACGAGGCAACTGGAAGATTAAAAATAGAGTGAAAGTGAAAGGTTTGAGGTGACAATGGGAGCAGAGACCGAGGCATTCATGCCAACAAAACCTGGCAACTATTTTCAGTTTCAGAGTAGAGGAAGAGGCGAATCTAGGTTCATATGGCAAGCTTATTTACAGCCCACATACTAATTTTGAGAAAATCTAAAATTAGGCATGCTGTTTACAGAAATATTCAACCTTGTTCACTTTGGAGAACCTTGTTTCAATTAACTAAAACATTTTTGTAATATATTTAGGGCTGCAATAATTGGTTATTTTAATTAATCGATTATTCTAGCGATTAATCGAGTAATCGAATAAAAAATATTACATGCAGTGAAATTTTGGTTTAATTAGGTCACTTTTGCCTTGTTCAAGAGTAATAGTAAAATACAAAACAGAATATACGACAAGTCTATTGAATGAACAACCAATTGTTCCACAAATTTAAAACAAGCAACGTGTATTCCTTAAATTGCAATAATAACTGTCAACTTCTATTAATTACAAACAAGATTTGTTTATCATCAGTCTATCACGGCTCCTGGTGGTTTTTCTTGGACGTGTTTCTAGAGTTCATCATTTCTTACTTTATTTCTTACTCTTAACTTATTTTTTTTTGAGAGATTGTATTAAAAACAATCTTTCTGATGTGGTCTAGATCTCATTCGGAAAGGGGTGAGCTCAAAACCACATTTGAGGCAGAGTGAGCATCTGTTCGCACACAAAGATAGGTTATACCCCTCTTTCACTTCACTGGGAGATTCACTGGGAGAGGTGCGTCTCCTGGGAGATGCCGGTCCGGTGGGTGACAATTGAGAGAAGATGAGTTGACCTGTAATAATTATAAAAATAACTTACATTTATAAAGCGCCTTGTAGAGAGTTGATCGAGTTTGCAACGAGTACCTAGCAAAACATGGACTGCAACAAGAAGCCAGTGGTTAGCTGGCTACCGGCGGATAGTACGGCTCAATCTAGGCCACTTCCTCGTTGAGTGTTGCGCCACTGTGAGTATCAGTTTCCGTATTTATCAGACAACTATTCATTGCTTGTAGTGTGTGGGAGCGTATAGGTGATGCAACGGTTAGGTGCGGGCGCAGCGCGCTACAACACAGTGCGCTGAATAGTACTCAAGATTTAAACGTAAATTTAAAAAAAACGTAACAGAGTTACTCGAATTATTCAAGGAATCGTTTCAGCTGTATATATATTATAGTTAACAGTATGAAAAGGAGGATTTTCTTTTAAAAAATTAGGCACAAGACACATTTTTGACGCTATTAATCTTCTTTTTTTTCTCATGTTACAATGTTTTGTTGTCTGATGCAGAGTTCAGACTACACAATATTTGTCTTCCAAGAAAGTTTTTTGGCATTCACCTATGAGATTAGGCAATAAATGTGCCATAAACTGTAGTTGTGTCCTTCCTAACCCCCTTAATGTCAGTCAATCATTGCCCTACTGTTACTCACTCTGGATACATTGGCCAAGTGCCTAATATGCATAAAAATACAACAGTTTTTGAGTATAATTCAGCACCTGGAATTGAGGGCGTTTTATTGTAAGTGGATGTTGAAACAGCTAAAGACTTTACTGGGACTGAAGCGTTAAATGGAAACAGCTGGGCAGCATGTGGGGTACTTTAACGGCTTTGCATGGTGAGCAGCAGTGGTGGTAGGCTCGGCCATCAGAGTCATCGACATCAGACCTGTCGCTCCATCTTTCACACGCTCAGTCTGGTTGGCCCCGTATCTCCAGCTCTCCTTTTTCACTCCCTCTAAGCACCCATCAATTGAGGCAGTGAAGCCATCAGTGCCGACGCTTAGCCCGCCTGTCTCATTGCTTGGATAGCCCTGGATATGTATGTGTGTGTGTGTGTGTGTGTGTGTGTGTGTGTGTGTGAGAGAGTGCTGGAGAGATAGAGCTTCAGTGTTTGATGGTGCTTGTGTGTGGAGTCCCTTGATTGGACTCTATAGCAGAGGTTTGGAGCATTAATGAACACTGCCTGTCACAGTCTCACCCCCTTTTGCAGATCTCTCACCCATCACTCTGGGTGATGGATCAGCGAGGTCTGATCTAAATGGGCTCCTTTTTACGTTTTTCCATGCTCTGCTGGTTGGGGATCGGAGAGCTCAGTGGAAGCATCTAATCCTTGCCCCGCTATCCCCCCTCCCTTAAGTTACAGCTATCTTGGTGTTCAAATCAAAATCGGGCCATAAGTGAAAGTGGTCTCTTACTTGGATCATGCTATGGGATGGAGACAAGACTTCAGTGGAAGATGTTCCTCGATACAGTGTGGCTTTCATTTCAAGATTTCAAGCTTAAAACTTAATCAATTTACAGGACACATCTTATCACTAACATACATTGCCTGATATAAAAATATGAAAATCATTTTGGCAAAATAAAAACCATCAAGGAATGCATTGACTGAATAAGTATCTTTTGCAAAGTTTGTTTCTGGGGCGACAATTCCGAAAACCTCCAAGACAAACACTTGAAAAAACACTTGGAAGCCTAAAAATGTTAATGAGTATGACTGATAGTTAAGAATATTACATTCTTCATTCACCTTCAGCAGATTTATAATTTCAGAAAGGAACCTTTTCTTTTTAATCAAACAAAAAATTCTGAATAAAATGAAATCATACTTTTCAAAGGACATAAAAGTTAAGTTGCCAGAAATTTGGGTACTAACCTGAACACGGCCTTTTTTCCTAAAATTAGGGAGTTCCATTTGTCCTCTTACCATTGACTGGCATACAATAATCTATTACTCAATGTAGTCTTCCTTTCTTTTTTTTTCAGTAAAAAATATATATTTTCGTATGATCATTAAAAATGGTGAAATTACTCCAAAAACATCAATACCGTGAGACATAGACCATCAAAGCTCATTTATCCTTAATCTACCTACATAAGATGTTGTAACTGTTTAATGTTTAAAGGAAAGGTTAACAAGACGGTAGAGAGAGCAGTCCTTCTGTATGCTTTGGAGATGGCGGCTCGGACCAAAAGACAGAAGGCAGAGCTGGAGGTGGCAGAGTTGAAATGTTACAATTTTCATAGGGACTGACGACAGGATTAGAAATGAGCTCATCAGAGGGACAGGCCAAGTAAAACGTCTTGGACAAAAGTCAGAGAGGCCAGATGGTTTGGACACGTGAAAAGGAGGGATAGTGGTTATATTGGTAGAAGGATGCTGGTAATGGAGCAGCCAGGAAGGAGAAAAAGAGGAAGACATAAGAGGCGATTTCTGGATGTGGTGAGAGAGGATATGGAGTTGGTTGGTGTGATAGAGGAAGATGCAGACGACAGGGCAAGAAACTAGTCATCCGCTCTGGCGACCCCTGAAGGGAGTAGCCGAAAGTAGAAGAACACGGATAAAAGACTGCCGGTATCCGTCTTTAACGTTTAGGATTCAAACAGTTTTCATTTAATGAGTTTATTTGCTGTGCCGCGAATTCTTCCAAAAACTGATAAAGCTTACATACAAAATCAGACGTCTTGAACAACACTTCTGCATTCTTATGACATTTCACCTGTAGCACGAAACCGAAGAAACTTCAGGATTAGCCGAGGCAGAATAAAGTTTAATTAAAGCTGATAAAGAAGATACTGAAAGCAAGATCAGGGCCATCGAAGGATCTATCAAGAAAGAATGCAAAAGTAGACAAATACCTCTCCCTTAGACTGCTCCATCTTCACCTCAGCCCTGATACTCCAAATTTCTAGAAAAACCCATGCCTGCGGGTGCCTGAGCATGAATCTATTATACTCTTTATTTTTAAAGTTCAATTGAATGGCCTTACTGTATTTCTTTATTGAGAGTTACTGTAAATACTGTTAGGTTTCCCAATAAAGTGGAACCTTATCTAACCGTATTTCTTATCTGCAGCCTGAAGAGAGAAAAACTGACTGAGAAAGTCACGAATGCACAATTCTGGATTGTACAACTCAGAATACCTCAGCTCACACTCTGCACAATCCCAAGCACAAGCCCAAGAAGGGCATCGCAGTATAATGTCAACCTACTGTCAGCTCTCCCACTCCACAATAGGAAAGCCATAGGAATGAATGCTCATTATAATACCTAACAAGGTTATAGTCGAAGCGGTCTTTTTTTCCTCAGTCGCATGTTTAATTTAATGAGCCTGTGGTTGGTTTCACTTTATTTGCATGTGCTTGTTATAGAGTCACACAGTGGCACTACTCATGCCCACACACTCCCGAATATAGGGATATTTCTTTCGCTTGGCTTGTCTGTCAGTTTAAGCGAGCAGAAGGACCATGACTCAATTTTCCACCAAGAAGGATACTAGGGCTTTCATTAGGTGCACTTTTGCATCAAGGATGGAGGTTCTGCTGTTCCGATGTGTATGTGCGGTTGCGAGCAATGAGCCCAAGCGCTCGTCTGATCTGAGGTGTGTCGTTTGAAGCTGAGCATGTGAGGAAGCGGCTCCCCTGTGAGAACAAAGCTCTGATGAGAATAATGCTGATGCCGTCCCTCTCTCCGAAAACAGCCAGATAATACCAAGCGGGGAGACAGCAGGATACGAAACTAGAGCCAGAATATGTCTTTGATAATAGAAAAAAGAAGAACCCAGATGTAAGGTTTTCTTGTCTCCTTCCCCTTTCCACTCTGGAAATGGCATGGAAGAGAATGGGGCTCGGACCATACTTGGCAATAATAGCCTTTGGGGCGGAAATGTGTCCCACCCTGATGATGTCAGTCCTCTGAAGAGTGAGCGACAGGTCAGTGCTAACGTTAGGGACATCAGAGGCCCTTGGAGCTGCCGTGATATGTCATGCCAGAGAGCCATCATCATGTGACAAGACCTGGACCGACGTTCAGAGGGGCCAAAACATGACAGGGAAACAGGGATGATTCAACCCTGCAGTGAAGATGGAGGCAGGCGGGAACAGACAGAAATGACAGGCAAACGAGGGATACAGTGAGTATATAGCAGAAGAGAGGAACGACTGGAAGGGAGGAGAGCGCAACATAAGAGGTATAATGATAGGGAGAAAAATGGATAGTTTAGGTATTCAGCGTTGGTGAATTCACCAGAGAGGTGAACGGAGGAATGACTTAATAGAGAACGGCATTGAGTGAATGAAGGACGTTAACGCATGCCTCATTCACGTTATGTGTTCACGTAAGGCGTTAATCCTGTACACAGAGAGCCAATGGGGATAACTCTAAATAGTTTTAAACATGCAGCGAAAATGATCGAAGGCCGTGATGAAGGGAGCACAATTAAAAAAAAGAATAATAGGTTAAGGTTAATCTTGACAGTCTGTTCCGTCGAAGATGCTCTAGACCACAAGACGAGGTAAAGAAAAGTGTAGTTTTCCGGCAGAAACTCTCTAAGCGAATCTGAGCAGCTGTATGAGTGTGAAGAGGACATTGTCTGCAAACGTGCTCTTAATTATTATTATTAGTTGTGTTTTAAGAAATGAGAGTCCTGTTTTTCTGCTACTGTATTTTGTTTGCTGTCTTCTTGTCTATGTAAAAGTGTAAGGGGTGTATTTCTGTGCTTGGTACATAATGGTGAAAGACCCACAACACATTTCATCGAATAAAAAAGTAATGTTTTACTTTATTTGATCACATAGGTATTGAAGTGCAAGCTATATACAGCAAAACCGCAGTATGAACCGCCAAAGTGACTCATACATCGACAACTCAGACATCAGTAACATAAAATAATAAATAAAGATTGATTGATGTGAAACAAGGTGTTGTCTTTATGTGACTGTTTTTCCTGTAGATATTGTTTTTACAGTGAGCATAGGGTGTGGGAGGGAGGTTGGTGGATGTGTGCTAGAGGTGTGGTGCCGACACCGTGGCCATCTGGAGGGCCGGTGGGAACTGAGAACATGACAGAGTGAACAGAGTGACACTACATCTGATGCCTGGCCGGCATCTCCATGTGTGTGTGCTTGTGTGTGTCTGGACACAGACAGGATTTAGTAGCAGGAACTGTTTAAATACTACGCGGATGTGTTCGTAGAGCATTTCAATACGACAAGAGATATAAGGTTAGAGGCTACTGTTAGACTCTAACTGTACTGACATACTAAATATAGGCCTGCATTATTATAATCAAAATGATGAGGATTATTACTGATCAATACTGTGAGGATTATTTATAATGTTTATTATACTATATATGTTTTTTATCGATTTTAATGACAAAAATTCCTTTATTGCACTTTGACATAAAAACATTTTACATTAACATTCCTGCAAACATACATATTTTTGCATCAAAACTAAATTAGTCATCCTTACTCATGATGTTAGTCGGATCCATAGACGTATTTGTGATGTCAGTACGTCTCCCTAGGTGGGCTTACATGGACAGCGTAATTCTGAATACATTCGGAAAAGGCGCCTTTGTTTTTTTCAATGTAAACACCCGTTTCCAAACATAAAGGCCTTTTCTGATTGAGATTTCATTCCTTTGCAAGGAGGTGGTGTAAGTCCTTTCGGAAAGCCATCACGATAGCCATTCGCTGCATTTAAACACTGTTTCGAAAAGCTTTCTGTTTGAGTTGTATCTCCGCATGCCCAGCGCCGTTACGTAATGCTGTGGCGGAATTTCTTCATCGCACGCAAAGCGCTGGGACGCATTTTAAATATGGCTACTTCAAAACCACACTGGTCTACATCAGAGAGCCATTAACTCATCGCAACTTTAAAAGAGTTGAACATAGTCGGACAGTTAAATGGACAAAAAGCCACTTCCGCGCCTTTGTCTTATTTTTCTTCTGGGCTATTGTTGGCAGATGGCACCCAGCTCATCGGAGCGTTATCGCCACCTTATGAACGGGAGTGTGGATCGTCTGCGCGTGTCAGAAAGCTTTTTCTGAAGGATAGATTAGTCGATGCATGTAAAAACCGGGTCGCAAAAGATCACAGGTCATGTAATCAGGCGACCGACATTGGAATTTAGAAAGGTATAATTGGGATAGGAGAAAAGTGTCCCATGTAAACCCAGCTAATGAGCAGGATGGATGCGGTGACGCCCTGCACAGGGTCGCTGTGATGGATGTCTAAGTTCGCGACGGATGATTCGGTCGGCAAGGTTTTTCTTATCCTTCATGCGTTCATCATACAGAAGCTTAAGGTGTCTTTTCAAGTGGCTGAACAGGTTATTTGAGCTGCTTTGCCGCACAGAAATAGGAGCACTTTTAAAATATAATCCTCTTCTTGGTTATCATCAATTACCCTAAATCTGAAATACTTCCAAACAACAGAGAATAACCCAATTCGAGGAATGAACTGTTTTCCTCCAGTTCATCTTGACATTTAAACTGTGTTTGGCCGTCTGCTATTTGTTATATATTATATTGTTTACTGTAAATGCTGCTCGTCCAGACGGCAACGCACATATTTATGCACAGGAAGCTCGATGTGTGTGTGTAACAGCTGAGACTGGTCATGCAGCGTTTAGGGAAGGTTTGGTTTGATTTGCTTTGCGTGGAAAATTCTCATGACTCCCTTAACATGTATTGTGTTAATATTGCTGTAACAGCAATATTTGTAGATCCTGTTCTTTTAATCAATTGAAAATCATGATTTAAAATTAAATTAATGCAGACCTCACCCTGCATCAGAAAATTAACTGAGACCTACTGTGTTTTCATACCATTTTAAAATAAAATGACTTGTTTGAAATTCTTCATTGTAGGAAATTCTAAAAATGTGTATAAAGACTTGACTCATTGTATAGAATCATGTATGAACTACATCATTTGATGCACACTTTAATGCATCTAATTAATTCACTTGAAATCATCTATCGTTTCTTCGATTTATGTGCACCTCTATTAAATATTAAAAACTGGAAAATTAGTGTCCAAGGAGATAGATGCAGATTCTTGGAAAAACTTGATCTGTGCTGCCGTGGATAGATCCTAATCTCAATACGGAAGAATAGAAGAAAGATAGAAAATGTAAAAATGGGCAAAAAACGGAAAAAATAAGGAAGTTGAAGAATCAAATACAGAATACTCTTTTTAAGGTGTGACCATAACCCTATTTGGTGTGTGCGAGCAGGAAAGGGTGGTGCTATGTCCCCACCTTTATACGTTTGTTTACACACGTCCAATTACTTCTTTCATGTTTCTGTGCTTTTTTCTCTCCGCTCAATCTATTTCATGGCATCCATAAATAGGCCACGAGCACTAACAGTGTGAAGAGCCTATTTTTTTCAAGGAATCATTTCCCCCCCAAAAGATTCGCCATTTTAGCGGATTTCCCATCACCGAAAACTCCTCATCAGGTCTGGAAAAAAATTGCATATTTGTTTGATCGAACTTGTCGTAGAGCTTTGACCCGATCGACTTGAAATGTTTTTGGTGACGACTACAGGCCATTATGATTAAACGACATTTGGAAAATTTAGTTTTCGTTAAACTGTTCTGGACGAAAAAGGGCGGTGCTTATGGAGACCCCTCCGAACGAACTTCTTTAACGAACCTCTAATTACTCGTCCATAACTCGGCTATCTATCTCCCAAGCTGCCCTACATTTCACAGGTAGGATAAGGCCTTGACGAGGCCTATGTGAAAAAAATCTGCTTTTGTCTTAGCGCCACCAAGCGGTACCAATAAATGTCATGTTTTACAATTTCACCCATTAATCCAAGGCTATAAATCAGATCTAACGATATGTATTTTCAACTCACTCAAAATGTATTATTTTTTCACTTAATCTGGAAAAAAAGTACATCATAGCGGGGAACCGACTTTTATGGCCGCTTTCGTACCATTGTTTCCGGGATAAGACCTACAGTTTGAGCTAGAACCTTACTGGTTTGGACCTTTCCCTCACAGCTATGATAGCCAGAAAGGCTGCAGTTTGGGGGAGGGACAGCTCTGTAGCTCCTGAATGTAACATGAGCTGTGAAAAAGGGACAACATGACAGCTGACAAAATAGCCACAGCTAGGACATCATAATTGCTGGCCAATCAGCCCAATTATTATAACCACTGCAAATATAGCCTCAGCTAGGACATCATAACTGCTGGCCAATTAGACAAGTCATTGGAAACAGTTACACGTGCAAAAAATAATCAAAGTCTCATCCATACACACTAGGAAGACGTGGCCGTGGCGCCATAAAACGCAACATTTTTCACACTTTCCATTGTCCTATCCGTCCCAAACCTAACGTGTTGGATCAGAGTCCCGCCCTGAAGATCCCCATGTGACTATATTCAATTGGGTTTGAAAGTCAACAAAGGTTTATCCGTGACTTAGATGGCCACAGCTGAGGGAAACTCGCCTTGACACATGACACAATACTCCATCACAGGGACAGCGCTACCTGCCGGAAACAGGAAGTGACGCTTCATCGAGTATCGTGATTGGAACATTGACAGATTTACGCCGCAGCGTCCTTCTGGAGCAATGGACGGGTTTCAGCAATCGCGCCGGTGGGAGTTCGTACACGCCCCGAATGGCCTCGGAGTGCGTGGGCCCTTCATAACTGCTTGCAGTTTTAATTCTAAATTATTATTTGTTTAGCTTTATTAAAAAAAACACCTTTTTGCCCTCCAACTCTTAATGTCAGAACTTGTTAAAATCCCTATGTTAATTTTACAGCATCCAAACAGAGAATGTTTTTATTTATAAGGTTTCTGTGCTGCAATGTGCTTTTAAAATCACCGATTGTTATAATCTTCTCAATCAACCATTTGAAAGGTCTGTTTTTTGAGATGTCACCAAATCTGAAAAATACGTATTTTCCGGAGCCCCCCTTGGCGTCTCCAAATTATTTTGTCTGAAACCCAAACATATTTAACTGAGGACTGCAACTAACCATTACTTTCATAACTGACTTTTAATCGTCTGGTGGAAAAATATTTAAGAAAAGAAAGCTTTCATAATTTCATGTCAAATAACTAGTTGCTTGACCAATCATTTGAGCTCTATTTCCTGTTTCAATGGTTTTTCCGTTACCTGTTTATCCCTGGAGCACTACTGCTATTGAGTATTCATAAACCATCAATGCATAGCTGTAGTAGTAAGTGTACCAAAATCTGTATCCAGCTTTGACTGTTTCCATTGTGGCAGTTGGACTTTATTACACCGTTGCCTTAAGCATAGTTAGAACAGGTCCAGCACAGTGTGGGCCTATTGCTTCCTGAAGTGCTGCCTTCATGGTAGGTCATTGTGCATGGTAACACAATTCCGTGAAAAAACACACTAGTATGCATACATACTCATACAGACTGCGGTCCCTTGGCCGTAAACCACTCTGCTTACCTCAAATATATATTTGTTTGCTGGATCTGGGCGAGCCAGCAGCATTACCGCGATACAGCGAAGCGTAGTCGGCGCTGGACATACACTCTGTCAACTGCAGTAAGCAAGTGGAGTTCTGCTTTGCCAGCGATATGGAGCAACAAATCTATATATCTCACCGGATTTGAGTGTGTGGACGGACAAGAATTTGATAAACAAATGGGGTCGGGAGGCAGGTCAGCACATCATCAAGTTATTCTGAAAATTTATGATCCATTGTACACAAGGCTGGGATAGGAAGGTGGGCATAAAGGGGGGAAAAAACAAGTGGAAAGACTGTCAGGAAGTATAAAACAAACAAGAGACTGGGAGATGAGAGGAGATAAGAGACATCAGACGGTGAGTCTGCTTTATCAGAATGCAATGAAACACACTCCCAGAAAGAGAGAGAGGGGAAAAGAAGAGCATGGAGGGGGAAGGCTGATGTAGATATTATAAATCAGGCAGTAGTGCATTAAAAGGAAGTTAAACAATAATACATTTTGACTTACTGCACAATTTTAATACTTGTATGGAAAAAAAATTGGGTGGAGTCATTTGTATTTGGAAAGACAATATAAATGACAATCCTAGAGAAATGAAGAAGCATTGAAAATGGATGGAGAGTTACTAATCTGTAATTTATTGTGGATGTAAAACCAAGCTCAGTTTGGGACTCAATAACGGGAAGCAGAGTATTAATTGCTTGGTAAATATAATGAGTTTATAATTCAGCGAGCAAGATCAATCATCTGATTTTCATTGTGAGGCGGGAGGAAGTGAGCGTGCTGTTCTATCAGTGAAAAAGCATTGAGGAAAGGCCATTTCCAAGAAGAGTTGTCCATTAGATTATGATATGAAATGTAAAAGAATTGACCTACTAACAGCTCTTAGAAGCACATACTGGGAGGTTATTTTCAGTAAGTCAATGATCCTGATGTTTGGCAGCCTGTCATATTCGCAGAGTGGCTCTTAGCGGCTTGTATAGTCTAGGTCAACAGTCTAAAATCTTAGGAAAAAAAACAACCTCACATCACTACGAGAAGGAAAACTATTTTTGAAGCCTCTATGTCCTGAAGGTATTTGGAATCATGGAAGTTCAAGATAGCCTTGTGTGCAGTTGGATCATTCAGATGAAGTGTGTGTATAAGCCCAATAAGGCAGAAAGGGTGCCAGTAGCCTTTCAGGAAGGAGTGTGTGTCCGGCATCCACTGCTGTCTTGCTGGGTCACAGATGTCACCTGCTCTAGCAGCCTGCCTCACACCACTCCTCGTCCTCCTCCTATCACCACTCCCCCACTTGTAAACAGCACCAATCCTGGAGGCGAACACAATGTAACCCACAGTGTTGTTACTTCTTTAAATTATTGTTGTGTTTGGAACATTGTTGTTAAATGTGGGTGGCAGATTAGTCAGGGGATTCCCAGCAGTCGCCCTGATAAATTAAAGAAATGTTACTCAGCGCTACAGGCTATGCTGATTTTGTTGCCCTTGCCAAGTAGTCACACTGCAACTTCAGCTGCATTCAAGGACTGGTGGCTGGTGGAAGGCCTGAAATTAGCCCTGAAGGAAGCCTGGCGAAGGAACACATACTAAGATAATGTCAGTCACAGGAAAATGTGTGAAACCATAGTCCCACAAAATAAATTAGCTACGAGACAAAGGAGCAAGTGTACTTGAGTGTGCGTGTCCGTCTGTGGCGGCAGAATGTAGACTCTCTTAATCACTAAAGGAACTTAAAGGAGAGATGGTGTGGTCATCTTTTGGAGAGGGCCTGAAATTTCGTTTTGCACGCCTCACCACTTGTTTGCTCGAGGAGCAGAGGAGGCTTTACCACAGGAATCCTCAATGGAGATTGTTGGCGTGTGGATCGTTCTCTCACATACACACACATTGAATGCACACACCCACACATCTCTGACATTTCTTTTCAGAGCCTCTTTGAATTATTTGGCCTGTAAGTGACTCACCAAGAATACCCTTTTATTATTCCCCCTAATATTGTGTGTTGCGGGGTCAGCGACTGCCCTGTCCACCCTTGGCCTCTCCTCTCCCCTTCACTCCTCTGCCTCTGTACTCTCCAGTTAGCAGAAAAAGACAAGTGGTCACACCCAGTGTTTCATAGAGCCCACACGCTCGCCTCCCCTCCTGGCATTGACGTCAACCAAACCAGATAACTGCAACTGTGACTCCTTTTTCATGGTTAACAATATATTTCAAGTGTTTTCAAGGGATTTTTGTTTGATAATGAAATAATAGCTGAAATCTCTTGCCGATATCTTTGCAGAGCCTGAATTAAAAGCCAAACAATTTGGTCAGGTGTGTGGACATCTCTTTTCCTTCACAGAAATACCTCGTATTCTTCACACAAATACGTACCTCCATTATACATACACTTTCTGTGTATACACCTGAATGCAACACCATAAATGCCTTTGATGAGAACCTGCAGCATGGGCATTAACCTCCATTTGACAATTCATCATGCCATGTCAAGTTCTATAACTGCAACCAAGTATGTCATTTGTTTGTGTTGGTTTGAAGCTTACTGAATACTGTTCTTGCACACATTCTACTTCAGAAGGGTTGCAATGTTCAGGCACACACTCAACTAAGAAATAACTTTCTGATAAAGGATGCAATCAGGTGGATAATGAATAGTGAAGTGATTTGAGAAAGACTGTGCTCAACTTAAAGCTTGAACAACCCTTGCGGATATTTTTGACTGTACTTGAGATAGAAGGGGATGATTGAACTCAGCCATTTGTGGGAATGCCAGAACATTTTGGTCACTAGGTACAAGTAGTTAATGGTGAACTACAACGACTTACACATTTTGTATTAACTTTTGGAACAGCGTTCTTGACACTGGTTCCCTGTTATTATGAACCCTGGTTTCTGGGTTCATAATAACGTGCTGGAAATCATGATTTTCTGGTTTTGCCTCAAGAAAATTACAAGGGCATGAAGAGGTATGTAGGTGGGGGCATGAGTACAATGTGCGAGCATGGTGGGCGCTAGCAGCCCATCTTTCTAATCCCAGTTAAGACAAACCTGGCAGGCGAGCCAACACAAAGGAGCTTGGTCCAGTGTTAGTGGGATTAAAGCAAAGCCTCTCCTCTGTTGTTATGCTAAACCAAAAGACAATGATTATCTTCGGGGTAGCGTTGCCACTGTGATAAACATGGCTCAAGAGAGTCTTGATTAGGACGCTGATTGCCAGAAGACCGGACGTGGCCATTCGTGCTGCTCTGAACCAAAAAGAACACAGAGGGGTTTTGTTCTTCCAACTGAGTGGATTGGTCAGTTTTCAAACAGAAATGCTGCGATAAAGATGAAGCGTGACCCTCAGAGCTTAACCTTGGCTGAGTTGACCTGTCCATGCTATACAGACTTCTCCCCTCACTGTAACAAAAACTTAAATATCAAATGTAATTAGCTTTACCATGAAGAGAGGGTTTGTTATTCTGCGGCAGCCATGGGGGGCTATTATGACCCTTAATAATATGTTCACTCTGCTGTGCATGTGGAATGAGTGAGTATGCCAAGCAGAGCTGGAGTCTGCCTCATTCATCCTCTAATGTGACAGAACAGTCGTTCAGGTGGTTGCACTGTTATAAAGTTGGAGGACAACCGCAACACTGGATTCATCTATAATAATCTTTCATGTACCCCACATTCCCCAGTGAGGAGGTCAAGGTGTCATCGAGTGGTGCTCACTTGGTTGATGTGCAATCTTCACTTCTTTGCTATTGTCTCGGGGTCCCATCCCACTGCTTTAGACTACCTCCATCAAGTCCATCAAATGTTTTGTAGAAATTTTCCTGCAGTTTCCCTGAGAGACTCTCCATCATTTTGTTTGTATGTGATCAGTCACTTAGTGATGCTCTCTTCTTCCTCTCAACTCCCCATATGCCCACAGATCGTACAGCATAATATTTCTTGGACTGCCGTGTAATCTCGTTAGGTGGGTTTACATTGGACACTTTTCTCTTATCACAATACAACCTTTCCGAATTGCAATGTCGGTCGCCGGTTTACATGACCTGTGATATTTTCCGACTCAGTGTTTACATTCATCGACTCATCTAATCAGAAACAGCTTTCTGACATTCGCAGATGATACACACTCCAGTTCATAAGGTGGCGATAATCCTCCGATGCACCGCCAACAAGCACACAGAAGAAGAATAAGACAAAGAAGGCATGCGTGGAAGTGGCTCTTCGTCCATCCAACTGTCCAACCATGTTTCAACTCATTCAAAGTTGCAATGAGTAAATGACTCTCCGATGTAGACCAGTACTGTTTTGAAGTCGCCATATTTAAAATGCGTCCCGGCGCTTTGCTTGCGATGAAAAAACTCTGCCACAGTATTACGTCACGACGGTTGGCATACACAGATACAACTCACACAGAAAGCTTTCCGAAACAACATTACCTGCAGCGACTGGCTGAGAACAGGCTTTCCGAAAGGAGTTAGACAACCTCCTCTTTTCCGAATCTTATCGGAATTAGGCTGTCCATGTAAACCCACCTGTTTAATCTGATTGGGGGCCTGTCTATTCCACAATTTAGTTTCTGTAGAATTTATGTGTAAAAAAAAACACTGAAATACGTTGTTGGAAACAGGAAATAATTCCACAGCTGTCAGGGTTATATCTGAAAAATCAGCCATGACTCATGAAAAAATGCCAACAGAGATGTTATTGTTCTTGATGTTCTTCACGCATTGTTATTGATTTGCCGGGGACATTCACAAATGGGTCATGGGGCCTTTCTTTTCGACTTCTTGGGTCAACTGCTGAAGGGAAGTCATAGTTGAATTATATCCAGAGCAAGACTGGGTGACCAGTAGGGCTGCAATTAACGACTATTTTAATAGTTGATAAATCTATTGATTAATTAAAACAATTAATCGACTATTGGGATTATGGATTTTCTCCTGATTAAATGAAGGTTTAATAAAAATAAAATTATTAAATAAATCAAGCAATTACTAAATGGGTCTTTTTGAGCTATCAGCTTTTAAATGTAGCTTTACGTTGTTTAGGCACATGAACTTACAATAAAAACCATAAAAATGGATATTTCTTTCACAAATAGTCATTTAATTAACTTTACTGCTTTCATAACAAACTGTTAAACCAAACAAGTTACTGTTCCAATATTTTATTTGTTGAACTGGAATTTAATCCTCTCATGTTGCCTCTATTTGGCATATCACTGCTGAAACAACTAATAAATGAAATGTATAAATATATAATATAAAAATTAGAAGCGCTCGAGAGGCCTAGTTAGATGTAGTCGGCAATCGACCAAGAAGCCTCACTCAGCCGATCCCGTTCCGGTTACACCCACACCAAGCATAAGCTACCACGGCGCCAAACATCTCACAAGTAAACCAGAAAATACCAGAATACACAAAGCTCGCTATTTGTAACACCAGTAAAGAAAAATAAGCTGTGGAGGAAAAACCCCGAAAACGTTCGTCACAACAAAATGAATCACACACTTAATAATAATATTAACATATATATTATAAATTAATATTAATCACCTGAGGAACATAACAATTTTCAAGGAGCTAACAAGGAGCTATCAAGTTTCAAATCACGCATGCCTTTAAAATGATACAAAATAAACAATGATAGAAAAAAAAACAACTTGGTGCTTTTTCCATTCTGAACAAAAAGCGAAAGAACTCGCTTGAGAATTTCATATTTCATATTTTATCCGAGAACGCTTCTGGATCCCCCCGCTCCCCCGCGATCAGCCAGAGAGGGTAGTGTGAAGTCGGCTAGCATCGCGACCAAGTGAATAAAACTTGACTGATGGTAGATAGATTCACTGTGGCTGTAAACACTGTATAATATCAGTCAGGGGCTCATTTTCAAATAGTTTTCATATGACTTGGCGCTTGTCGATTGCGATTAGACTAATCGTGCAGCTCTAGTATTGATATTCGGTGTGTCACCCACATGAGCACTGCCTCTTTCTCTCTCTTGAGGGAAAATAGAGTCGGTTGAAATGTTATAGAAATACAGTAACGACATGGTAAAGCATGCTCTAAATGTCAGATCTGGCGATCTTATGATTACAAGCTATCACCAAATCAGACATCCCGATATACAAATTACCCAGAAGTCTTGCTGAACATAGAAGAAATAACACATTTGTGCTTGAATCGGCCGTCTGTCCCTGATTCAGTAGATATTTCAACGTTGACAAGTTATGTAGTCTGCATCATAAGCATGTAACAATACATAATGCATATGACAGAAAATGCACAGCCACATGCAGACTAAAATATGCTGTTAGAGACATGTTGTGTACAAAGTAACCCAGTAAGATAGTAGATATAACTATATCTACAACACATTTAAGTATTGAAAAGTATTTTTCTATCAATCTTACTTATAAAAGCAACGAACAGTTATTGGAATTTTGTTTATTCATTTGTTATCAGTAACCGCTTATCCTGATCATGGTCACGAGGGCTGGAGCCTGTCTCAGCTGACATTAAGCGAGAGGAGGGGTACACCCAGGACATAGACACAGACAACCACTCACATTCACACCTATGGGTCATTTGGCTGGAGCGTGTTTTGGGATTGTGGGAGGAAACAGGAATATCCGGAGAGAACCCATGCAGAAACGGGGGGAGCATGCAAACTCCGTACAGAAAGGCCAGAAGAGGTGGATTCAAACCCGGTTCTTTCTTGATGTGAGGCAGCAGCACTACCCTTCCCCCCCCCCCCTCTCCGCCGTGCTACCCCTTGATTATTTACTGAGTAAACACAAACATAAAAGTACATTATCTGCACCATTATTACTGTTTACAACATGTGAAGAAATGCTCAATGTTTATGGTAAGTGCAAAAGGGTGAACGTTTTTATTAAGTGCAACTAAATAAAGTAATGATACACCTAAGTGAAAAAGTTAGCCTAGAGCCCTGCATTGCGGTATAAAATAGTGCAATACCTTTATGCAAAGACTGCTACATAAGCATTATAAATCCATTTTATAAGTCAATCAATATTGCAACATTGGGCATGACACTTTTCTGGCACACAGAATATCATTAAACAACAAGAGATTGGACATCCCAGAGAGGTCCGGTGGGAGACATTCCCACTGTCAACGACAGCAGAAACTCCTGGAAATGTTTCAAGTCACATCTATTAAGTTAATTTAACCTTCCATCTATTATTCTAATGCACTGCGGCTGCACTAAGTGTCAAAATGATGCTGATGTTTTGTCCACATGGCAGTTTTAACTCTGCGGTACTCTTCAATCTTTGAGAGAGAACTTTATATGAATTCAGGTTATTTCAGTGCAAGGACTGTAAGTCTTAGATGTAAATGTCCATAGCATGAATATACAGATATTTTGTATATTTGAGGGAAAACTAGAAACACCAAAATGATCTATGAAAGCACTGTAGGACATACATTCATTGACCAGGATTGTCCAATGTAAAGGTGTTCGTAGTATCAGCAAAAAATAACAAAAATGTGAACAAACCTCTGCCTCTGTGTAACAACACATAAGACATTAGATTGAGGGATTTAATTTCATCTAGAAGACGAAGAAGAATCAGCCTTTATTTGTAGTTCAACACAATTCACAGTTCAAGCAGTCTCAGTATGGTCGATTCCATTCCGCTTAAACGCCGGCGCTGCACAATGTTTTACGTCATTCGCAAGCACACATCAAGCAACGGTTTCCGTGGCCCCTAACATCTCACCAGCCCGGAAATCTTCCACCAAGAATTTAGAAAACACAAAGCTCACAATTTGTAACACCAGTAAGGACAAAATAAGCTGCGGAGGAACAACCGAAAAAACATCCGGGACAACAAACTTAATCAAACACTTAATAATAATAACAATAATAATATTTAAGTAAGTTATGTATGTATGTATGTTATGTATGTATGTTAAGTATGTATGTATGTATGTATGTTAAGTATGTATGTATGTATGTATGTTAAGTATGTATGTATGTATGTATGTTAAGTATGTATGTATGTATGTATGTATGTATGTATGTATGTATGTATGTATGTATGTATGTATGTATGTTATGTATGTATGTATGTTAAGTAAGTTATGTATGTGGAGGGGTAACTGCTCTATCTCCTGAGCTAAAGCTAGGTAAGCTATGTATATGCACACACCATTCATTATCCAATTAAAATGAAGAGTCCTTCTTCAATGACGTTCACTAATTATCTTTCCCGGATTGGATTGGATTGATTATGGGAAAGATCTGTTGTATATTTTTTACCCTACAGTAAGCTTCATCTCAATCATGGAAATTGCTTTTACAATGCCGGGGATTTGGAGCTTTTCA
The DNA here is from genome assembly GCA_009660295.1 of Lophius piscatorius. Classification (NCBI taxonomy): domain Eukaryota; kingdom Metazoa; phylum Chordata; class Actinopteri; order Lophiiformes; family Lophiidae; genus Lophius; species Lophius piscatorius. The sequence continues at coordinate 238,578 of VRLP01000271.1, forward strand.
GTCACGACAGCGTGAACTTACTTTTGCATCTATGGTGGCTCATGATTGTGATGCACCCTGCATTGAGATGGGAACTATTGTACAATGCAAGCGCACAGCCAACTATTATATTTTATTTTTTCCAACCAATCGGAAAATAGTATAGAATATACCAGTACCATTTCTAGCCTCTGATTGGAAGCCGCTAAAGTCACCATCCCACCTAATAGTAGGCGGGTCCACACAGCGTAGTCAGAAGCAGAGCTCTCCGCTGCAAACGGTTACCCAGTGACATTTCTCGCAAGTCAACTCATCTTCCCAGTTTATTATGCTGTGCTGCTTTGGGACGCTCAGAGCTTGATCTACATTCATTTGTTTTACAGCACTTTCTGTTAAACGTATCGCGTTTTAAGCTTGTAAATAAGCCTAGTGCAGCTTCCACCCCTAGCGACGCTGTTACTAGCATGTCACAGGCTCCAGCCACCGCTCCCGTAACGTTAGCTTCCACAAGCACTGCCCCTGAACTACTGGTGGATAGAAATATCATTACTTCTGATCCCAGCTTTTCTCTTCCAGAATGAATTTTCATATTAAAATATCAATATTTACACTCAGTAATTTGTGGCAAAAGAGTATTTTTATTCCCACCAGGGACACGCTAGAAAGACATGAACCCATTAACAAAAATCAATTACCAGCCGGAACTACACCTCTTGGTCATGACTGTCACATTTTTTTAGCCTATCAGATTTCAAATTTGTTGCGATGGGAGTGTTCCTGTTGCCTATTTTGTAAGCGGAAAGCGGTGATTTCAAAATTCGGCTCTGCCGAGCGGTTAGTTTCAGATAATTTAATTAAAACCGGGAAATATACCACTGTGCTGCAAAGACTATCAGCACCGACCTTCTAACGGAAGGGAAGACAATGGTGTCCTATGAGATCGTGTCATTCATTATCCGTAACGCTGAACTGGTGACTCGTCCAGTGTACCCCTGTCATCCAGCGGGTTTTAATGAAAGACAGGGGGATGGACTTTTTTCTTGAAATGATGAACAGCTTTCTAGAGGCTCATTGTTTTTGTTGTATCTTAAATAGCTGTGGATTATTAGAATTTATTATTTCATCTCATATTATCATTATTATTATTATGAGATATATGTAATCTATTTGGGATGCAGCATAAAATAAGTCTGTGTAATAGTGCAGGCTAGTACATCCTTGATGGTTTCAGTGTGTGTCTGTTCAAAAGTGTATCTCCCTCATAGGAGTTGTGCCTCGTTTTAACCACTTTTTTCCAATAGAAAAATATTGCCTGATTGAATTTGAGGTGGGTAGTCTGACAACAGCCTGTATCGTTGTCGTTAATATGGGTTATGAGGTTGCTGGTAGCTGGTGTTAACTAAGTTAAAAAAAAGATTAAAAAAAAAAAAATGATTCTAATTTCCTCCTGTTGGATTCCATTATTACATTGAATTTTGAATATAAGCTTGATTGACAGTTGTATTTAGCCGTTTTCTTTTTCACTTTTTCGTTTGAATAAGACTACTTTCTAGTTTTGTAAATATTGGCTATGTTGAAAAGTCTTTATTTGAGAGCTAAGCTTATACACAATGAAAGTATTATTCGGCTTTTAGACTACTAGTCCACTTTTCTAAGCTCTGGTCTATCTACCGTCCAAGTCGCCCACCTATTATTTTCTACCAGCCCATCTTAATATAGCTGGCTAAAACCGCCTCTGCTCCCGTCCCCAATCAATCGGCCTGCTGATTGATCGAAGCACCTCTAATTCTTTGTTAAATATCACTCTGATCTAGTGTGTCCTCAATTAAATCCAATTCAGACCGAAAAGAGCGTTGAGAGAAAAAAATCTGAAAAGAATAATCCACCCTCTCACACAGCAGAAAACCATCAATACTGGATGAACAATGCATTCCAGGAGTTATTCTCGAATTGTTGCTATTTTGTTGTGACCACTTTCTTTCCGCCATAGTCTTCTAATTTGACTCCAGATAGCGATTTCCTATATTTAAACAACACCCACAGAAAAGACACGACAAGCTCAGTGGAACAAGCGGTCTTATTCAGCTGTAAGTTATTGATCTATATGCAGGGGGCTAAAGATTGTAAGCATATGAGAGGTTTTTACTTTGTGGAGATAAACGCGTGATTTCATTAGGGCACAAAATGTCTCGTAAGGCCCGGTTAATGATAGATTTTTGTCTGTGTAAACATTGATTATCATTTAAAGTTTCAAAAATTGTTTCATTGTTCTAGGGGGGTAGGAAAACCATAAATGTACACATAATGTTGTCAGGAAGAGCAATATATGACATTACACCCTCTGCACATGACCATATTAGTTTCATTACCTTATTGAACCTCAAGCTCACATTCTGTATGTATACAGTATAATCCGTATTTTGGAACTGGTTCTCCATGCTCCAGGGGATTCAGCTTCCCTTGTCTCTCTCTAACTTCCCTTCATTTTCATGTTTCTCTCTCTCCCTCTGGTAAGTTTGTTTCCTTTCATATGTCTTTGTGAATCCAATTGTGTATTTGTATTTTATGTTCCTTTTCCAGGTTGCCATGGGGAGAGAAGGTTGTGTAAAAGCAACTTCACCTCTGCCAGATTTATACACATTCCAAATTCCAAATTAGAATTTTCTTGGCCGATCACAGATCAACAATTTTTATAAAGTCTGACCGGCCGATAACGATTTTGGCCGATCGTTTTAAAACCATAATTGACGGCATACATTCATCGGGCTCGGTGCTGTCTCTGCACTCCCACTAGCTTTAACTGCACTGCTAACTTGAGCTTCTTGAAACGAGCTTTGATCCTGGGCGTGATTACATTTGAAGTGTCTGATTAAGTTTGATGTGCCGAACAGCTTATTCTGTCCTTACTGGTGTCACAAATTGTGAGCTTTGGGTTTTCTGGTTTTCTGAGCAGATGTTTGTAGCCATGGTAGCGGTAGTGTCAATTGCTCATGTGTGTGATCGGCACCGAATCGGCCTCACCGAGGCCGCTTGGCCGTTTGCTGATCACATCGAACTAGGCCTCCTGGTGCACCATTAATAAACATCATACATATACAATGGTTTCATCCTGCTTGTCCGTTCTGTAAAGGTACTAAGTCTGTGTGGAAAATGGATCTCTTCTCTCTTCATTCCGTTGAAGGGATTTTTGGCACATTCTCCGTTTTGGTCCAAGTCCAGAAGCCCCTTAAGGCCAATTTGTTGGCAAATTATTGGCAGTATAAATAAATTACTACCAGGAGATGTTTCTTTGTAATCTATATAGTTGATGTTGGTGACTGCAGTACATAAAATGCAGATTTAGCTGTTTTCACAGTATGACTGCAGCATGATTGCATCCCTGCTGTCTTCGGAGCGCCACACTGAGCCAGGTGACAGGGCTCCTGTATTTGAAATCCAATCAAGCCACTCAGCTATGATCCCTCGCAATCCTCTCACACACTGGACATCCCCTACATACTTACAATGAACTCTGATATATACCACCTCACTTCCTGGGAACTTTATTTAGCACAGCGATTAAGTGCTAAATAAATCACTGAATCCCTTCGCAGCTACCGGGACTAGGCAGTGCAGTCGACCTTACATTCTGACCTCTCAATGGAGGTCACATAGATGAATTCACCCTTGGGGATCAATAGTGTAGAGGAAAAAAATCCACAAACCCCCCGCCAGAGCAAACAAACCCTCTAGGAATTAGGACCAGCACCAGTGACATAAATAGCCCACTGCCTCTGAGAAAGTTAATGAAAGCCTTTCATCATGATCCAGGTCCCACTTTGGTTTTAACCTTCTCTGTACCTATGTGCTGGTCACACACAGGCCTTCCAATACCGGCCAGTAGTGGATCAGATAGCATTTGTTAAAATGAGGCCATTCAATAGTCCTTGTGTGTGTTAGTGTGTAGAGGTGGAGGGGCTGCTGGGCATTTGGGCTTCCTGTTGAAAACAGAATAATATCCACAAACCCCTGTACAGAGGCAGGCCTGTCACACAACCTTTCTACCCAAGTGTGGGAAATGCACCCATTCTGTCAGATGAGTTCATTCTCTTCTTCTTTCTTTTCCTATGAGTGTGTCTTGGTGAGCTTGAGCATTCTGGCTACAGAGTGAATTTGGGATATTGTCATAGCGATTCTAATGGCCAGCATCTGGCTCTCTGGCGCCCTTTTTATATTTTGGCTGGAGAGGGAGTGTGTGTGTGTGTGTGCGTGTGTGTGTGTGTGTGTCTGTGTGTGTGTGTGTGTGTGTGTGAGAGGCGGTGGTGGAGGTAGGAGTGAGGTGGCTGATCCGACTGCTTATGCCTCAAGCTGTGCAGCTGTCCCAATTACTACGTCTCTCGTCTCTCCTGATTTCCCCTCTGTACCCATCTGCCTCCTCTACGCTCCAAATCTTTGTCCCTTGTCCCTAGATGTCACTAGTGTGGGTTAATACTTTCAGGAGGTTCCCATGCAAGAAGAAGCCTTGAGCAGTTGAAGTAGGTTCAGATCCTGTTTCAATTTGGATGTTGTGGGGTGCATAAGACCCAGACACTATGGGATCTTGTCAGTTAGCTTAGATTCTTTAGCAGCATACGTGAATCCCTCCAGCCTTCCATGCCTGCTCTGATTCTGGCCTGAGCTGTGGACTAAGAGGGGCTGACAGAACTGTTTGATGGGCCACGGGCACTGAGCATCTAGGGATTTTGTGGGTAAGTGTGTGGTTGGCAGGGAGAGTGAGGGCCATTTGCGTCCCAAAGCGAGTCCCTCAGCATCTTAAGATGAGCTAAAAATTCAGACCCATGTCAGACCCATGTGAATTCATTCTCATGGGTCTGACATACAAAGGTCTGGTAACATGCACCACAAACCTTTGCTGCATTGTGTTGTCAACATGCAAAGTAGTAACAGAGATATGAAAAATACATAAATACAAATATAGTGTTAATGAAACAAATATTCAAATAAATAGATGCAAATTCATAAGGAAAGTTTTGCAACAAGGGTTGGATAAGCTTCCCTGGGAAGAGGAGTAAAATAGGAAGAAAGCTCTGCAGGTAGATCGGTAGATGCCCATTTCTGGACGGCTCCAATGAGCCGAGAAGAAATGTCTGAGGAAAAACACTTCCGACCTCTGGCTATAGCAGAAACAACTCCCCGAGATACACTTAAAGCAACTATACATAACTGAATGTGCAAACATGTGTGCACTTATACATCCTTTCTGATGTGAGTGCTCTACCGGCTGCATTCAAAAGGAAGTCCAAGCCATAATCTCTGGCTCATCTACCCTTCAACCTGTGGCCACCACTCATTCACACACTCCAAACGCATCCAAGACAGCTGTCCATGCAACAGAGTGAGGGTGGGGGATTTTTGAAAATTTGAGGTGAAAATAGAGAATTCTGAGTCTACATAAGAGAAGAAATTATACTTTCCTCTGGTATTCTTGCTCAATCGATCCTTCAATGGTCCTGATTTTACTTTCAGTACCGTCATTTCAGCTTTGTGACAGCTGGAAAATGTGATCTTCTGCCCTGGACACTCCTTGGTGAAAGTTCACAAGAGAACGAGAATCTCATTCTAAGTCTGCTGATCCTGTACACAAGCTTCTCAAGGCCAAAGATGGCACCGCAGACTAACAGCAAAAAGGACGTCAGACCTTTGTGAAGTCAAAGCTTCCAAAGGTCATCCAATGGTCTATTCCCCACAACTTTGGTATCTTCAATGTAATTATACAGTTTTTAATAAATACATCTATGAGTGAGTGGCATTACTTTCATATATTTACAGAAAGAGACTCTGTTCAATAGCATAATGTATGGCAATTAAGGCTAAATTGGCATTTTGGTGAGAGAGGGCAGCACCCTATTACCAATCTGATATCACGCAACAGCTGGTACTCGCCTTCTTCCACTATCTTTAGACATTCAGCCGATGTAAGGCAGGTAGACTGGCAACGAGACATTTAGCTAGGCAAACAGCAGGACAGAGCTGCTGGGGCCTTTTAGAATGTGTGGAGAACACTATCAGCCTGTATCAGGCTAGGGTGTTCATGCTGAGCTTCAACAGCCTCACAGACCAGACCGTTTCTCTCCATGGTAACCCGTCTCGCACTCACTCTGCGATTGGCTCAAAAAAAAAAAATCACTAGACAGACACCGTCTTACACCACAGATAATAATGGCCTTCTGCTAGCATGAGAGGAATAATGGCAGAAGGGTTTATTTTTCTCTACAGACCCTGCCCTTTAGAAAGGTTGCATCCAGAACACTGAGAAAAAACTACAGATATGTTTCAAGACATGGGACGGAACTGGTTTGATCTCCACTCAGGGCCTTTTTTGGTGTCTTCAGTTGCAGACGGGAGGGAGAAGATAGAAAACATGGGAAATGCCAGCCAAATGCCAGCCCTGGCCATTCTGTGATTACTCACTGAAATATGATTAACCAGCTATTCCTTATCTGCCTTGTCTTTTCTGTCTGAGTTCTTAGTCTTTGATGATAAGACGACTCAGAACTCAGATTAGAGCGTGCTCTTCCAAATGTGATGCATATGTATTTCTGTCTCCCACTTCCTCAAAGCAGGAAAGACAAAGGCACGAGCTTCTGCTCCATTCACACAAGAATAGAGGACCAAAAATACCCTGCAAATGGATTAACAACACAAAAAAAAACAATGCCTCCAGATGAGCCTAGCTCCGTTGCTAGTATTGTTGCCATCGCTTGCAACTAGATGTTCTTGCAAAAGCCTTTCCACTTCAATATTTTTTATGTCTGTAGCGTGACACTCCAAAACTGGGATCGCGTCTTCAAAACCTGTCGTTTCTTTCAAACCGAAGCTCGGTTCAACCTTTTCTTCTCATCCGTCTGGCGTTTTCGGAGAAAGAAAATAGGATATATCTAGGACAGCTGCATGCAGACAGAGAATGTAAATACAACAACATTGAAGCAAAAATCAAGAATTATACACACACGCGGCGTACAGTGTGCCAAAACACTGATGCTTGAAATTAGAATGGCTTTTCATGCAAACAGACATACTTTTATGTGCAGGTAACAAAAGTATTCCACGAGACAGAGCTAAAATGAAAAACAAACACTGCTGCTATTTTAAATAAGGATTCAGTTGGCAGAGTCTTGCCGCGCAAAAGCAAAGACAGAAAAGCTGCCTGTGTGACAAATGCGCACAGTGTTAAAAATAGATAAAACTATGAAATGAGTCACCTCCCATCTTTGCTCGCCGCACCCCTTTGACAGAGCAACACTAATATGTTTAATGAAGTCATTAGTCAGAAATGAAGACAGACAGTGGTGTGAAGCATGAAAAGTACAAGCACAAAGGGCAACGAGACAGGGAGTCGAAGGAAGGGGAAAATAGCCCTGCTAAGGTGTGTGTGTGTGTGTGTGCGTGCCTGTGTGTGTTGGAGGGGGGCTGTACTTGTCTAGAAAGCCCATTCTCCTATATTATAGATGCAGCATCATGTGTGCCAGCAGCTACATGGTAGAAAATACAACATTTGTCCAAAGGAATCAGCTCAACAAGCAGAAACGGCTCAACCTGGGAGATAAATTGAAAAAAACCCAACAACTTAAAACCTGCCTAGTAAATTCCGAGGTTAGTTTGAGTGTCATCGGCACTATTTAATTTAAGTGCTTCATCAAACATCCACGTGAATTTAGGAATATAGACAAGGATAGAAAAAAAGATTCATTGTTTATTCTGTAGTCAACAACTTCATCGGGCTAAATCATTAAAAACAATTTGGATGCAACCCACATAAGACACGCACACACGCAGAGATGTGTGCACTTCTCTCCATGAGTAATGGAAACACTATTCACCCTTCTGCTGTGTGTATGGTTTTAATGTTGGGACACAGTTGTAACACGAATCATCGTGATATTATAATAGTTATTTGGGGTGTCAAAGGTGGTGTTTGATGACGTCACAGACTAATCGACTATTAAATTTTTGTCAATTATTCGTTGCAGACCTAGCCTCGAATGGATCGCATTAAATGCAGTTATTTGCACTCGTCTTATAAATTACTTTTCGTAAAATAATAATTTGCCTCTGAAGATTCAAAATTCACACAGGCATCAGATACCACCTCCTCCTCATCACCGGAATCCAAGACAAAGCTCCCCTGCCAAGGCAAAGATTGCTGTCACTGCAATATATATGGCTGTTAACTTATTCATGAGTAGGTTAAAGCTACTAACTCAATCAATCTGCCTCCATTTACCGAGGCTGACTTTATTAGATAACATTAATGATGCATTAGTTGCTCATAGGTGTTGAGTTTCTCCTAAGTCATCAGCTTCAATTCAAACTACGATGGATATTGGCTGCGGATTGATCAAGGCCCGACATAACTGCAGCACTATTTGATACACTGAGCTAATCATTTGTTGTCAACAATATGCTGCTACAAAAAAAAAGTAATAAATCGCAGACATGATGTATGTGTTGGCAATGTCTGCTGCGGACATTAAGTGATATGAAATAGTCCCGGGGGAGGTCCTCCTTATCCCTAATAATCAATATCAGGTGGAAGAAAATATGTGCAAGATGACACCTTTTTCTCCCCCGTTGATTCTGCTGTGTTTAGTTCAGTTGGGAAGTCAGTCACTCATGCTTAGTCTTAATTTCCTGCTCTCATGGTCTGAGACTGTCCACTCTTCACGTCACATGGTCACATTTATCCAATAGCACATTGACACAGCTTCATCCTTAACTTATCCTGCTGTGTGGTCTTAAACGGGATTATCTCTATTCATCTAGTTCTTTCATGCAGCTGTTACGTGCGACCTCCTCCTCATCGTTGCCAAATATTTGGAGATTTTCAAACTGTCAGCAGAGCCATCAACCACTACCACCACCTGTGTCCGGATTGAACGGTGGGGGATGTACCACGTCACCGCTAAGAGCAGATCCCCTTCAATCACCATTTCTCTGAACGGTCCAAGTTTCAAAGACTTTCACAGAATGATATCAATGATATCATTCTGTTCTTCCTCTTCAAAGTGAACAATTTCCTGTAATGGATCAATAAAGTTTCTATTTATTTATCTATGCATCTATCTATATATCAAACATCATCTGTTGTAATAACATTCATCTTTACGTCATTGACTCCTGATTAAACAGTTTTTTCCCCATTTTGACACTTTTACATCCATCCATACATCATTAAAAAAAAGTATAAATCAACTTATGCAAAGTTTCACAAATGAGGTCACCGACACGGATGGGCATTTTCCACCCAGTAGGATTTAGGTACAAAATCATTCTATTAAGTTGAAAAAAGCCAGTCATGCATCATTTTTAATATAATTTGAATATAATATGCCAAATAAAATTATATATAGAGCTCAAATAAATCAACTTCTATATTCAATATTTCCATTTTAAATGCAATTGTTTACTATCTTACACTGCAAACAGCATATTCAAGAAGAGCAGGACGTTTCTGTATTTAATGACAGACGAAATTCAACAAAAGTTACGCAATTACATTGAAAACACACAAAAAAGAACACAGAGAGCCAATGAGCCATTACATTAAGTCTACCTGCTCAATTGTGTTCAAGTCAACCTTTGTTCCCAAAACAGCTCTGAGATCCACAGGGTGTTCTGAAAACTTTCTACTAAAAGTAGCATGTGCTACGGTAGTTCCCTTATGGAATCGGGTTACCATAGCACATGCATCAGTGAGCCGTGGAATCCATGACATTATTGCCAGTTACCCAGATACCTTTTTTTTTTAGATCACTTTGTTAGGTATAAACAACTGCAGACTGAGAATACCCAACACAGTCATCACACTATAGCTCTTAAAAAAGTTACTAAGATTCTTATGCTTGTCACTTTTTCCTGCGTCCAACATATCAACTTCGGGACAAACTGCTCACTTTCTGCTTACTTAGCCCACCCACTGACAACTGCATGCGTGTACCGAGATAATCAAGGTTACTCTGACTTCACTCGTCGGTGTTTATAATATCTTTATATAGGAATCGCTTCCTGACAATCATGTTTTGCTCTCATCAGGGGGGTACTTGGATGAAAAATATAGCTATAAAAAAGTTTGCAAATGAGTGAGCCAGTTAAACCTCTAGCCTTATAAGCCCTGATGCAGAACTCCATTAGATGAGCTAGAGTGAACACAGATCCACATCCACTGTCTGTGTGCATGTGGGTGCTGCCATCTATATTATAATGAGCAGTGTGGAGGCAGACATCATCCTGCTGGCTCCCTCCATCCTGCTGTGATGCAGAACAACCACAGATGAGTCGTCAAAAGGCCTTATTATCCATTAACCACACCTCCAGATAGTGAAAACAAATGCACGCCTGGCCATGGAGATTATTACAAAATCATTCATCATCATTGGTGGCACACACAGGTTTTGTCTGATCCACAGACACACCATGCTATGATGCAAGAGGCCGGAGGGGACGCGCTTAACACCCGTGTCATGCGTCTGCAGTCTCTGATCTGATGATGTGCCCAGAACTCCCGTTAGCGACGTGCAGGACAAACAAACGAACGCACACAGACGGGCAGCTAGCTTACAGGCTACATGCACCAAGCTATGGTGGTGCATTTAGCCAGAAAAGCATCCCATAATAAGCACTTTAACTCCTCGGGTTCAGGTAATTCTGTGGTATTTAAGGGGGTCTCAGGATCACGGGGTTGTTCAGGAGACGCTCACTCCTCCAGTAACCAACAAAGAAGAGCGCGGGCCGGTTAGAGGGGATGTACCGTAAGGCGGAATGTTGAGGCAACATCCTTCTGGGTAATAGAGGAAACGTTCAGCGTTCAAATAACGGGACTAGAAATCCCTCCCTAACTTGCCGTGACCGCTAGTCGGTCACCGAGAGCTCAGCAGCGACGCAGTCAACAGGCCGGGATGAAACAGGGAAATAAATGAGATGAGCGCTGTCTGCATTTCCGCCAGGCAGCGGGGTTGGTGTCTCCTACCTCCGCGTGATACACCGGCTCCCAGCGGCATCCGAGCGGGCTTCAGAGGCTGGCTTTGCCGCGAAGTTTGTCGCTCCAGAAATCGGAGTGGAACGGCAGCGGCGGTAACAGGAACTGGGGGAGCTGGTGTCTGTTGAAACGGCAGTCGATGCTGCTCTGTACTGGTGTCAACGCCAGAGCGAGAGACGGGACTCCACTTCCGATGTCGACCTTTCAAATTAAGAGCGCGTGTAGTTTGTAAGGCAACGTTCACTTTGCAGGAAAAATAGTGTCAGATCGGATTTTACCTGCCGAAAAGGTTCTATTTCTACTCTGTGGTGACATGGCCATTAAAGCTCTGTAATGTATGCTTTTATATTACTACTAATTGTGTTGCTGCTATTTTCTTTCTAACTTATAGTTATGATCTTTATGATCAAACGTATTTTTCTAGTTTTGTCGTAGATCATATTAAAAAAAAAATAGCAACAGGTGGGAAAATAGCAGTGGGTAAAGCCATATTTAAAACACATATATATAAAGAGTCAAAACCAGCACAGAACACGTCTTTAAAAGTAGCCATGTCTTTTTAAGTACCAATTTAGGCCGTTTCAGTGATGTTTGTGCAGACTGGTTGTAATTTTAATGTGTAAAACACAGAATCTGACAATATAGGTATCAGTCTTGACACCTCAAAGAGGACGATGTCTGATTAACAGTTGTTAATTGGGGCGAAGCTCCACCTGAGACAGCCAAAAGTCAATCTTTTTCACATCTACAGTAGACAGTAGTAGTAGAATTCAATGCTGAGCTCTATCGGGAAATCCGATAATTTTTTGCCTACGTAACGATGATACTACAACTTCACTTCCAAAAGTTGCAAATGGGTCAGCCACACTAAGTGGGGACACACGGCCCAGCCGGGCCTCGGTGCTGGAGGACATGTAGCTACAGCCTAACAGTTTGTTGAACTAATACACACTTGTCATTTATTTCATGAGGTAGTTGGCCCGTATCAACCACTGCGGTCCCAGCTACAGTTAACATTAGCCATCCCTCAATCCAGATGTTTACCCCTCTGGCTCGCTAGCTAGTCGTGACTTCTGATACCATAGCATCCTCTACAATGGTAAAGTAGAGGTGTGTGAATCTTGTGCCAGGGAGTTCGTATCTTTACCAGCGATAGTACACGTTATAACGCTGGTTATCAAAACACGGAATTCTACTAAATATCTCTGAAGCCGTTGAAGTTGCTGATCTGTGTGAAGAAGGTAAAGATAAGTGAATAACCTAATGATCATTCTCACCATAATAATAATAATAATAATAATAATATCAAAAATGTTGTCAAAGTTCTGTGCAAGAGGCAATTTGCCTATTTGGTGGCGAAGGAACAAATCAAATGGTCTGATAAATAAATGAAAACCACTAAAACAAATTTGAACCAACAGCCTTATGTTTGGCATTTCACATGATTTAATGAAGATTTTTGTCAGAATTTCAGGCTGTAATCCTACTCTCTGCTATAATCGCTCTCTCTCTCTATCTGTGTGAAATTATATCAGTGTGTGTAGGTGTTGTTACAGGTTATTGTGCACTTAGGTCAGCGGTGAAGATGGGGTTTTTCTCCTTGGTTAAGCATGAGGGCAAATTAAGTTTTTACTTCCCAGTCAAGGCTTTTGTTGGTAGTGGAGCAAACACTGCTGCTGTGGTATTTTTGAAAAGTCTCATGTGTAGTCTTGCTGCTTCCTTTTTATTTGAAAGTACAACTATTATTACCATGTTGGCAGTTTGCTCTCATCTGTGGATTTATTATATGTTCTCTAAATGACTTTGCATTGTACATACAGCCTTTCAATGTGAACTCATGCCCCCTTTTGCATGAAGCAGACGAGACGCATGTCTTTTTTTGATGTAGGTAGAAACAGTGAAGAAGTATAGCAGTGAGTGAAAAGAGAGTGTCATATTCAATAGCCATAACAATAATTACATGAAAATCTCAAAAACCATACGCAAAAACTGATTCCACCAAAGATTGACCCTGTTTCTCCTGCTCTAATATGTGTATTAGATCATTTTGATCCTCCTAGTGAGTGAAATATGAATCGGTACAGTAAAACATGATAAGTACAAGTTAGATCTCCTTGATGGGGCTCATGTGAGGTTAATTTGGACCAAATGGGACCAACGGTTCGGAAGTTATTGATTATAAAGCTACCTCTAGTGAGAAAAATATGAACTACTAGAGTGCGATATGATGTATACAAGATGGATCTCCTTGAGTCGTTTAAAACGACTTTAGACTGAATATGACCGATGGTTGAGAAAGACATGGAGATCAAGCTTCCCCTAGTGGCAGGTATGTGCAATTGACCTTTCACCAAATCCCTAAATCAATTCAGGTCTCTATGTGGGTATAAAAATCTAGAATGCTTCATGCAATAATTTTGAGAAATCCCGTTAAAACAAAGGATCTGCAGCTGGTAGGGCAGCCGCGATGACTGTTCCATAACACACCCTTTTCTGTGCATTTAATCCATGCCTGAGGAGCATCGATCAACCCCTGTGAAGCGCCCGGGGGCCATAGTGGGGTTCAGGGTCTTGCTGATTTGCCACCACATCTGCTCGTTTGTCACAGTCATGACATGCTTCGATCCCGATTTGTATTGAATGCTGTTGTTGTTTCAGACTTAGATTTTGGGAATGGCTGTATCTGGGAACAGCCAGAAGAAGAAGGAGAAGGTTTGTTCATCCTGCACTCAATGCGTGTAAAGGTGGATTACCACTCACATCTTGACACGCCGCAGTTTGGAAGCTGAGCTTTGGCTAACTGCAGCGATGAAGGCTGCTGCGTCACAATGTTGTCTTGTTGATTCACGTTGCATAGCAGCATATTGTGTCATCTTCAACACAGGGACGAATTTGTTGGATTTATAGAATTGCTCACCTCGAGCTTCTCATAGGGTAGAAATATTCAGTTAAAATTTCAAGAGGTCTAGCAATATTATGCTCTGCTTCCCTGACCAGGACTGAACAGTTAGGCACCTATAAAACCTGCAAATAAAGACAGCAGTAAAACTCATCGCCTCTTCATTCGCATTGTAAATCAATTATTTTCAATCCATATAAAACAAAACAGTGCCCTTTTAGTCTGAATTCAGTTTATCGTAAGGTGGAAGCACAAACATCTTCTCTTTAAAAATCAAAGGGGAGAAGCAGCTTAAGGTCGGTTCAGTTCTTAAACAGATATTTAAAATTATGCCAACTATTGAGAAGTCCTGGGAAACGGTCACAGGGGTGATTTGTTTTTATGCTCTGACAAGGTCATAAACTCCACTCTTCTCTCTCAGTAGCACATTTTCTCACTGTTCCATCTGTACAGATCCGGTATCAGGCCACCTGAAGGTCCATCTGGGCTCCTGAGACACGGTGGTGGTGTCTCTGAGCAGAAAGGGACCTGAACGAAAATAAGACCTACTGACCGAGTTTCATTGCTGTTACTTTATTTACCAAATCACACATTGTTGTTTTTATCTTGTGTACGTTGAGAACTTGAATGTTTGTAGTTTTGCTGTGAAGGACCCGTACAGACGGGTTTCGAGCTCCTTTACTTTCCGAGACCTTACCTCAGACTTCTCTGGATCAGTCCCCATGTCTAGCTTCTAAATGACGTTTAATACTTCCCGCTATGACAATTGAAAACAGTGACCTCTGGCTTCTTAGCGCTTTTGGCTTTTTAATAGAATAAATGTAGAGCTTCTGTCCATTCTTCTCAGAAAACGGTTTTCTCTTCAACTGTAATTATCATATCCTTAAAAAATCGGGGATATTACAGAATTGTCGTCGCCACTGCCACCTCCGCAAACGCCGCACTTCGGTGCTTATGAATCTGCTCAAGGACATTTATTTTGTATGCCATGTCTATCATATTATACTCCAATAGATCATACTTTACTTGGGAGCTCTTTTTTTTTTTTTAAAGAAAAACAGTGTTTTTCAGATATAACAGCATATTTTATTTGAGGAGTTAAATCAGGGGGATTGCTTCCCCTTTACAGGGGATTGGGGGCTTTCACAGGAAAAAACTTTAGTCTTTTAAAAAAAACATACCTTCGTGCGATTTTTTTTTTTGTAATAAAATTGTAATTTTATTATAACAGTAGATATCTATTTTCAGTGACATTTTGAAATGTCTTGTTAACAACCACAGCTGCCCATTTTTTACTGTAAATTATATGGAATGTCTTTTTTTTTGTGTGTAGTATACGGCGTTCATAGTAGCATATGTAAGAAACCGAGGCATCATTGGACCCAGACATCAGTCATCTGGGTCTTAAAACAGTGTTATAGGCTACTGCAGTCACCTACTACACCTAGCGCGAGGTTAATTTCTTATTTATCTGCGACACTCGGGTGACTGTCACCTGGATCATTCACATGGATAGAATATAAAAATGTTTGCCACGTTTCTTTATACTATTTATGTCCCCAATAAGCTGGGGAAATGTGGAATTGTTATTGCCACCGCCACCGCCAGAGCGTCCGTAGATCTTTTGTGATAACCCTGCCGTGGCCCCGGCGTTGCTAGCGTTCTTGGCTAATTTGGAATTTTGGAGTTTAATTTGAGGCGTTCAATCAGCGAAATTGCTCCTACAATGCAGGAGATCGGGGGCTTCTTGGGTTTTTATCCTTAATGACGGGAAAGACGGCGTAGGCCTACTTTTTGGCATTGTTTGCCGCGATGACAGACGTGTGGTGACGGCCTGTAATCTTCTTAGACGGAGGCCAAGAAGGCAAAAACAGGATTTGATTGAGGCAGATTCCCATTCCTTTAATAAATTTGTTTCTACGTGTCTCCCGGTTGGTATCTCTCCTTCTTTTTCTTCTCCAGCTGGTTTTCGTGTGATCCAAAATAACTGACTTTGTCCTCCAACACTTTGATGTGAACAGGCTCAGTGGAGAACAGCCCCATGGATCCTGATCCGACTGTTTACACCGCTGTCACATAAGCAGGAATCCAACACATTTGATTTAGGACCACATGTAAATTTAATATTATGCATTACATGCAGCTGCATATTCTTGCTGTCGCAGCTGCAAGATCATAATCAGGAAATTACTACAAATTAACACAATTAGCTGTGACACCAGATGTTCAATGGTTGTACTTCTTCTTCTTTTGCTTTGTCTAATTTGGACGGCCGAATCGAAATAAACGCTGAGTTTCCTTGACTGTGTTTTCTGAACTGCATTTGTTAGATTTGTTTTTTTCAAGTTTTCATAAATGTATTCTTCCAGTTATTTATAGTTATTTTTACTCCAAATAAGAAGTTCTATATCTGCTACATCGGTCACTAAACCTTATTTACGTGGTGCGTTTCGTTTTATGACGTCATACTCGTCACTTTATCATCAACTGGTCACTTCTTGAGGAGCAATTTGCTGTCAGCCCCAGTCCAGTTACGAAAGCAGCAGACACTCCGGCAGAGGTTAATCTACATGTATCCATAATGAAACAGTACAGAGGCAATGCCGCGTGTTTGGGTTCCTACTTTTAGACAAGATAGAAATGATATCAGGACCGTTTGTACTTTACAATAATTGTTGGAGCGTTTTTATTCACTTCATGTAAAATTGTAAACTGTGTTTTTGAAATGTTTGTTCACAGGTTAGGGTTATAACCTCGATTGACATCATTGCTATGTCAAATGCCTTCATAAAGACAAATTATACAGAGCAAACTCATCGGGGGTCTCATTTATTAAACAACAATTAAAAGTTTCTGTAATGGGAAAGGGAATTTCACCTGTGTAGAATTTTAGCTTATTATTTTATTCCAAATAAAGATGAATCAAGATCTTGACGTAAGCAGTTGACATTGACAAAATATTACTTGTTTCAAGTGAAAAATATGAGTAAAAGGCTTGTCTTCAAATCTAATTAAGTTAAAACAACTAAGTTAGTTTAAAAAAAAAATGTAACTTTAAATTAACTTTGATAAGACTGATTTAAACCAGCAGGCCATATAATGTTAAAAAGATGTTTGAAGAGCTGTTGGATAAGATCATTTCAATGATCAAAGAGCTTTTTTGGTACGTTATTTAGCTGAATTAAGTTTGCAAGTATCACTACTCTAACAAATCTTTCTCAACCAATGGTTCAGACGAAAAAAATTTAATCAAAATAATATTCCGGATTTCAGATGAAAAAGTAGCATTTTTTCCACTTGATATTACAATTAAGACAATCATTTCTCTTCTATTTTTAGCTGAAGCAACAAGTTGGACTTAAGAGTGTTGGATCAGGCTCTAAACCCTTAGTTGAGCTGAAGGTGGCAGCTCTGAAGCAATTGTTATTAAAATGAGAACACCACAAAGTCAATAAATGGCTCTGTTCTGAGCTTGAAATCCCAAATGAATGAGCTAATCCTATGATATCACCTCCATCTACTGTAATAATTCCTTCATAGGTCTAATTTCCTTTGTGATATTTTACTGCGCTGAATTTGCATCACAACTTTCTCTCAATTTGTTTCTTTTCTGTTGAAAAATAGATTATTCTGTGTACTTTTTATACATTCCTCTTGAATATCTTGTTTTAATGTATCTACCAGAGAAGGCCTTTAATGTTCCTGTATCCAGATAAGAACACACAAACGGGATCTTATTTATTCCCTCAAATAATTACGGCATTTTTAATAAGTGGTAAATCATGGGGTACTTTTATTTTGAAGGCGGACTGGTCTGGTTTCCTGATCGTGTCTGGGTCTGCTGGCTAACTTGACTGTGGCGGGTGTAGAACCTGATGGGAGTAGGGTGGACTGGAAGCTGCAGTGCGCACACCAGTGTCAGATGGGTGTACTGCAACCGGCCTCTCAGACTGACAGATTTGGTGTCACCAGGGCGATGGAGGGTATAACTCCCATGAAGTGGTGATGCTGTGTCTGACCTTCAGACTGTCCGTGCATCCTGCATGGATGCTGTGAAGGTCTAGCACACCATTCACCTGTATTGCATACTTTTGGACTGTGGGAGGAAGCCGGCGCGCTCAGAGCGAAGCCATGACGACACACAGAAGGTCCAGGAGACCAGATCTGAATCTAACCATACAACACATAGAGCACAGACTGGTTTCAGCAATGGGGAATGGGGGAAAGAGCGTGGTGTAGGCAGGGTTGGAGCGGATGGAGAAGGATGTCAGGAGTTATCTGTGACATAAGAGTGCCAGCAAGAGTGAAGAGAATGGTTTACAAGATGATAGTGACTCCAGCTCGGTTGTATTTTTCTGACCAAAAGTCACGAGGCAGAGCTGGAGGTAGCAGAGTTGAAGATGTTCAGATGTTCTTTGGGAGTGACGAGGATGGTCAGGATTAGAAACGAGCTCATCGGTGGAACAGCAAAAGTTAGACGTCCATGGTGATCAAAGGAAGGACAACCGGTGAACCAGAGACAGGGTCTGTGGGAGATGGTGGGGAATAAGGGCAAGCCTGACTTGTCTGATCCCACAAAAGAGCTAATGTCTCAGATTGCTGAGAAGTTATGGCTTATTGGTGTGTGGGAGCTAAAAACTAGCCTTATTATCTGTGTACACCCAGTAATTATTTTAACTCTGCACATGCCATTTTACTGAAAAGATGATCATTAACACTGTTGAGAAATGACTGAAGTCTAGTGAAACGGTGCACCTGAGTGCTTCTGGGCCAGTCATCACTTACACAGCACTGCTGCCTGCTTAAGATGGCGCCCCGGTCACTGGGCTCACAGTCATGGTTCAGATTACACAACATTCATTCTCATGTGAAATGAGCAGAAAGGTGCATTCATTTGAAACACTTGATCTTCTTACAGCTTTTTTTTTCTTTTCAGGCCGTTACTGGCAACACGTGTAGAATATTAGTGCACTAACTTCCATGTAGCACGGATAAACTTCCATTTAATCCTCGTGGATTTTGACCCCACGTTTCGGGTCGGTTAATATTTTCAGGAGGGGAGAAGGGAAGAGACGCCGAGAGCAGCGAGTGTGTGTGACTGTTGCATTAAAAGACAGCCTTTCAAGTTGCCCTTGAACATGTAATTTTCTGTACCGCTCTCTTTGAACTGCTGTATATGGATGTTCTCCCTACCACCCTCTGTTTTTCAGTCTCACTTGAGAATTAAGACTCTATAAAATCATAACACCCAAAGGGTTGTATTTGTTGATGCCACTTCATCCATGTTGAAAAACATCCGGAGTGCCTCTGAGAGGTCTCACTCCAGTGGGTGGCGAAGAGCTGAATCCCCAAAACAACCCCCACCTACATTTTCTAGGCACATATTTTCCATCTGATTTAGTTGTATGGATTGCCATAGTTGATGCAGCAGCGCCATCATGTGGTCCCACGGATACAATGCGCTGACTCTGAGAGGAGGAGGGAAGATGAACCAGTGTGTGTTTCGATCCTGTTTTATACCCGCTTTCATCTATTCCCTTAAGAGTCAAAACTCCCTCGCTCTGCCTCATCTGCCAGTTCTCTGAGGGCCTTCCGGACCGGTGATCCCTAGAACCTTCAGGAAGTGTCGGATGGGTTTGGCCCAAATCCACACTTATGTTCCACGCACAACCCGCTGTGAGGACAGAACACTCCTTTAGGCTGATTTGGGTCTGAAGCATCAAATTTCTGCATTTCAGGATTGTCTGGTCATCTTCATACACACAAAATAATTCATGATTAAATGGGAAGTTCTATCAGAAAGACTATCCTCTGGTACACTCGGGCCAAAGAACTCCTCATACCCCGATTATTATTCTCCCCTGCTTCACGGTCTGTGGCGTCAGTGGATATCAGCCGCATTCATTCAGGTAGCTTCATCCATCGACCACTGAGTCACGCCTGCATGCTTAGTCAATCACCAGCAGCTGCTTCATTCTTCATTCTTCTAGTTCTATCATGCTGCTGGTTTGCACGCCATTCACCTCCCCAACTACAGCTGGTTCTTGCACACCCATCAGCCAGCACCACCAGTAATTGGACTCCAAAGGGGGCAGAAATTCCATGCTGCTGGAATGCCAAAGTCCTAATCATTTCATCGTTTCTTCTTTCTCAGTCTTACCAGTCGTCACTCATGCATGCAACACACACACTGTGCATGCACCGATGCAGAAGAACACCTGCAGCCCCCACATTACACCCCCACGCTCCAAAACACACAATCAGAACTTTGTCAGTCAGCTGTGATATAATCTTCTCAGCGTTGCTCACAGGAAGAGGCAGGTCGATCACTAATGACCTTTTTGGTCTCTGCTGACCTTTTCAGATTGACACACAGTGGAGGAGTTTATGAAGGAGAACTTGTGAACTCTTTTCTACCTGCAGGAGAAGCTGGAGTAGAATAAATTAGAGCCAGTATGCAGCAGCCGGTGTCTGACACTGCAGTATGTATATGAACGCAGGCCGGTAATGAGGCTGTATTGACATTTTTGTTACGCAAGCAATGATTTTCTTGCCACGCTTTGCAACTCATTCAATACAGAAACAAAGCAGAACAGAATAATCAGAATATAATATTTAGCGTCATCATACATATCTAATATATTCATTTGTAACACTCAGGAGGGAAACGTCATCATGCATTATTCTGCACTGCATAGTATTTCAGGGGGATGCCTGCCACATTTTAATGAAGAAATATATCAAAGGCTTACTGAGAGCTTAGATTCATATCGTGCTTCTGCAAGGCCCCTGCTTACATTCTGGCCAGGCGGCTTTGCGGTTGGAGCGTTTTGAGGATTGTTGTCATTAGCATTCAAGATACGCTCCTATCGATCTTGAGCGATTCTTCATACAAAACAACTCCTTCAGTTGCGGAAGTAGTTCAGGAATGGCTTGGATGAAGGGGAATCGATGGAAATATTAAGCAGAATCGGGAATCTCAATGTCGTAAGATGTATCGGAGAGAAATGTTTCATTTCCAGCTTATCCAACTGAGGATGGGCTAATGGAGGCTGTGAGTTCTTTAACTGAGGATCTGATTGAACTTATATATGTTAGAGAGCTGCTATAAGATCAACTGTAAAATATTTTTACGTTGTCAAAAGACATCATTCTAATCCTTGAACTTTGAATTTGAAGCAACCCGACTTCTTGTTTAACGTTGACAAAATTGTCTTGATTATCTGAAGGTTACTCAATAGTCAAGATTTTAGACGTTTAATGTAATGTGCACATTAAAAACACCCACAGCGGTTTACACCATAAAATGAAATTCTTACTTTGCCAGACTCCTTTCACACAAAACAATAATAAAAATTAGACTAAAATATAAAAATGCAGAAACAGAGAAATCAGAGTGTCCGTGTCTGAGAGCAGAGTACCAACTGGCTGAGGGGGCTTCCCTCGAGGCTACCCCTATAGGTGAGGGCTCCATGATGTAATGTGTCTGGATCACTTTCATTGATAAAGTTTCACTTTCATCCACACCTTGATTCAGGTCACATGATGACCCAGCAGATAATCCAGACAATTTTGTCCCCGATTCCCAACTACCTACATTAGGGATCACCTGTGGACTTGTAAACTAACAACTCTCTAAGCATCAAACACTCAAGTTTGGGGCCTAAGATGGAAGGAGTCACTTTAATAAAAGCTTCACACATTTATTTTTCAATGAAGTTGCCCTGAACATTTACGCCCAGCAGTGGTGGAGAATACAAATCCACATGACACAGACTTCTGAGCTCTGTCTTCTGTTTGATGAGTTTGAGTCTTCATAGGTGGATGGGAGCCGTCCAAACAGTGGAGTCCTATCTTCATCTACCCACGCCGCAGCGTCTTCATTTACTCCCTTTACTGTCGACTGCTCAGAATGTGACCCCTCTTCCAGCAAGTCCCTCTGCATTCCGGAAAATTGAAGCCATCACCTTGCCTGCGGATATCTCCAACTCGGCTTACTCAAAAGGCGGAGAGATGATGAGTGTTTCCACTGCCGGGATTTTTTTGTTTAGTCACTAGAGAAATTTCTTTGGATCTGCCTCAAAAGCGGCGAGATTGTCCTTGTGATGCTTTGCCTTTTATCAGAAAGCGATTACTAGAAATTTGAAACTACACTGAAAGACGAGAAGTTATCGACTTCAAACTTTCTGTGTAATCATCTAAAGAGTAAGCCCAGGAAGAATGAAACAGGACTCCTGTAACTCAACTCCTTTCTCAGAACATGAACCGATCACACACCCCTTGAACACTGAGGGTTGTTGGGTCACGTGTGCACAGTTGACCGGTCGGCACCAACGAGGGTCGTAAGCAGGTTGTAAAAACACTTATATATATCTATATATCGTACAGCAGAAACATTCATGAAAAATACAGCTCGCTAAATGACATCATCTCAGCTAACATATTGATAAAAGTAAAACTTATAAGAAAAGCCGATACTTTACAACATATCACACTTTACAGTGGGATTGAGGGTCAGCAGCATACAGAAGCCCCTCCCCTATTTAGAGATAGTTCATCCAATTTGACACAGATGGCTTCTGTTCAGTTCCTCTCTTGATGTGGACATTGTGTCCCTAGTCCTTTAGATGAAGGTGGACTGCTAAGTCCTAAAGAGCTGGCTCTCCTGTTCACTCCTGGGGTGGTAATTTTGTCTCCTCTGATCATTGCACTCCTCGCTGCATTGATCTGCATAATTGCCCATCTTGAGTTTGTGCGTTTTATCCTTAAAAGGAACCTGTTTCCTTCTATGGTCTTTTCAGAGTTTGAAATGCACTGGGAGGTTTGGACTAAATCTATCTTGGTCTGGACGAACATTTAGTGAGTCCCTAGCCCAAACTCTAGACCAGTGTTTCTCCGAAGGGGGGATCATTTGAGAAACAAAGTACTCTCCTAGGGGTACTTTGAAGAACTGCAAGAATACGTGAGATTATTCTGAAAAACGGTAGTCATGCATTCTTCTTCTTCTTTTGGCTGTTTTGGCCTTGATGGTCGCCACAGTGGATCATCTGTTTCCACCCTGTCCTCTGCATCTTCCTCTGTCGCATCAACTAACTGCATGTCCTCTCTCATCACTTCCAGAAACCTCCTCTTTGGCCTTCCTTTTTTTCCCCCCGCATGGGCAGATACATCTCCACATCCTTTTACCATATGATTTATCCATACAGCAATTTCTGCCCCCCTCTAATGCATCTAGCCTTGCTGCCTTTCCACCTGGTCTCTTGGACACACAATATACAGAATCTACCTTTTTCTCTCCATCATATCAGCCAGCTGTCTAGCTTTTCCTGTCATTGTTCCAACTTTTAATGTTTCCTCTCTCTTCTTCGACCAACTGTAGCATAGTTTCCGCCGGCACCCTGTTGGTTGATAGTGCCAGTGGCGGCAATTGTTAACCCGGGCCCTAACTGATCCAGTTTGGAAATCATTTGTCCGGGCTTGAGACCAGCATTAGAGGGACACTGGCTTGTGACCCCTTTCTGGATAGGTTACATCTTAATCTTGCGTGATTTCTAAAATGATTGATATAATAGTGAAATAATAATTTTACTACAATAAATGTTATTAAAAAAAATGCAACTATAAGTCCAGTAAACCACATTTTATAGTCAGTATTCCCATTTTAAGTGTATGGAGCAGGATTAGGATCACATTACATTTTGCTCATGGTAATTAAATATATTACTGATAACTATATATATTAAATAAAAGAGTTTGGATAAGAGAAGGATGTAAACTTTACCAAGACTGGTCGGAACAGGAGGTACACGACCACAAGGGAGTAACCCTTGTTCCATTTGTAAGACAGAATCGGAGACAAACCAGCAAGATTAACTAGCATACTCTTGTCAAAGCCTCATGTTGGGACTGAAGGATCAAGTAAATCTTCTCCATTGCTCTTAATCTCACATTATCCACACAGGAGGAGGAAAGACCAAACACCTGCTTCAGGGTGAGACACCATGCAGCTTTCATGAGCCACCAGACAATTTGGGACTCCTCTGTATCACCAAGCTCATTGTCAGCCAAAGGCGTGTATTTAATTTTACTGCGGGAACTGCATCTGCCAGACGGTGTCATTTAAGTTTTATATAAAGGTGACACAAATAGAGAATTTGTTTGGGTTTGATTAGAAAAATATACGGTGGCAGATTTACTGGTCTGCATTGTTCAAGACGATTTATCTGTAAAGCTTTTACAGTTTAAAATCAGCCTACTTGCATTGAAAAATAACTCAATAGCAACATATATAAGGGGTTAGAGTCAGTAATTTTGTTTCCGGTTCAATGTTTTGAGGAGTGAAGTATTTACTGCTACTAAATTGCAATTTGGGTGTGATATGAAAGGAAATATGACTGTTTATGCAATAAGCTGGTGAACATTTGAAAACTACTCAATATTCACACATAATCTTTATATTACTTATATTAAGTGATGTTACAACTCTAAAGTTCCCCCATGCTACCATATAAATGTAAATTACATCACACAGTCCCAATCTATTCTCATAATGGCTCTGCAAAAAAACTCGTTCAGGATCTGCACCAAATGTATTCAATGTACAACAAAATGCTTTTGGCTGTGAATGCAAATTTAATATTGATACGCATTTGTATTCATTGTTACTTTTAAATCAACAGATGGTGCTGTTGTATCATGTCTGCATGTTGCCGGTCCACTCTTAGTGCTTCATAAAGCTTTCAGAACAGCAGGCTGCTGCATCATCTATGCTTGCTGGGCTGTGTGTGAATTGTGATCTGTAAAACAGACTGCAGACTGAAAATGGGACTAGGAGTGCCTTGATCTCCCAACTAAATGTTATAGTGCAACTTTGATTTTACCCTTTTATGTCTTCACTGGGAGAAAAAAAAAACATGGAAAAGGATTTCTTTGCATTTTCTATTTCTTTTGGGGCATTTAATCAATTAAATGTCTTAGATATTTTAAATTTACCATAAAATGACAAATTGTATGGCCGAGCATGTTTTTAAGCAGATAAAAAAGAAAAAAAAAAATTATAAAATTATTTCATGATGAAATTCTGTATTTCATGGAAAATAGTAAATTTTAGACTTTAGGTAAAGACTTTAGACTAATAGTTTTTTTCGAAAACTATTTGACCCTTATTAGACGTTTCTTGGTTTGTATCTGGTTGCATTATTCTGTTTAGTAAGTATCCACATGCTTAATTATCCTATGCCAAAGAAAATCCTACTTATCAAATAGGACTTTCTCAATAGCCAGGGTTTATTTCTCCTCCTCTGTGTCTCCTATGACCTGTGGTGTCCCCCAGGGCTTCATCTTTGCCCCTTACTCTTTAGCATATAATAGAAATATTGTAGAACGCGGGTTCAGTCAAGTGGTAAACATGTTTCATTAGTAAATAATGACTCAAAATGTGCCAAAGAGCAGGACATTATATAAGTTAATACAAAATAGAAGTTGCTAGAATGCTTTTATTTTTTTCATCAAAAGTTATTAACTACCAACTGGGCCTATTTAAAAAAAAAATATTTTAAGAAACTAAATCCCCCCCCAAAAACTGATCAATACCAGCCTGTTTCATCACATCATCGGTTTAATAAGACCATTTTCAGGTGCAGGCCGTTGGTTCGTAGGTCTCACCGGCAGCACACTACTCTAAAAATCAAAAGAATTCCAGATAAGAGATTAAGAAGGTAATTGGATTCCATACATTTGGAAAGTCTTGAGAAGCTATTTCTTTTTCTACAAATGGACAAGACATGGAAAAACAGTGAGCCTCCACAGAGGTGGCCGGCCTTACAGTGAGTGCAAATTCCTGAAACTGGCCTCGCTCACTTCAGTAAAGGTCAGTGCTCATGGCTCCACTGTTTAAAACACGCTGGGCAAAAGCGGCGTCACGGGCGAGTGGCGAGGAGAAAGTATCTGCTTTCTCCTCGCCACTCGCCCTAAGCTAAAATGTTCCTAAGCTAGAAGAACATTAACACGTCCCTGAATTTTGCCACAACACAAATGATGAACGATGAACCTCAGACCTTTTGGCAGAATATTCTATGGACCAATGAATCAAAAGTTAAACTGTTTGGGATCAATGGGTCCCACTACATCTGGTTTATACCAAAACTACGTTATAGGCAAAATAGTTGTTTAGTTTCTTTAGTTCCTTCAGGACAATCATAACTTGCTCTAATTGAACATGAATTCAGCTCTCTACCAGAAATTTCTAAAGGAGAACTTCAGTTTATAAGTTTGTGTGATGGTACTGAAGCATGACTGGGTCATGCAGCAAGACAGTGATCCCAAGCACAAGTCCACATCTGAATGGGTCAAAAGGGAAATTGAGGTTTGGAGTGACCAAGGGAGAGTTTGGACCTGAATTACCTTGAGATGCAGTTGTCTTGGGAGATCAGTGCGTGCTCACAAACTTTCTGATGTGGCTACTACTACTATAGAAGTTCTCCAAAGACCAGTGGGCCAACGTTCCACCAAAGTGATAGACTGATCTCAAGTTATCAGAAGAGTTTGGTTGCAGTTGTTGCTGCTAATGCTGGCCACACGCTGAATCTAGTGTGTAGCTAGCTTAAAGGAGTGAGAAGAAGATAACTAGGCCTAGACGAGGGTATATCCTCAAAACAGACCCCTGTGTTGTACAAGAAATCCCCCTGATTGAAAGGCTGAAAGTAAAAGTCATGTTATGTCCGACAAAAAGGGTTTTCCATAAAAAGAAAAGAGGCTCCCCTTTGAGTAAATATGAACTATTAGAGTTAAATGTGATATTTGAAAAATCGATCTCCTCAAAACGATTCATATGCAACAAATTTGGAATAAATCACTCAATCAGTCAACGATGGAGAAATTATGGCCCCAAAACGGTGATTTTGGAGTTAAAGCTCTTCTCCTACTGCTTGGTTAAGATGTCCACCAGTTTTTTTCCCCAAATGTCAGGATAAACTTGCAAAGCTGAAATAGTTAGTTCACACATATTAGCCTCCTCATGAAGAAGAGCAGGAAATCCATACACACATTTTGAAAAGGTGAAGCCGGGGAAAGTTTGACATTTTGACTTGAGAAATGTTTCAAATGATTATTCAGTTATCAAAATAATGGAGATTCATTTCCTGACAAATCGATCTATGGGACGTAATGTCTCAGCTCTAAACGTCCTGCTAAATTGATGTTGTCAGATGCGGCCTTAATTGTAAAAGGTAACACCTCAGACAGACTTTGTTTCCTCTCTGACATTTCTTCACTCATTCCGGAGAATTGATTGATTCAGCTGACATGTGGCGAGCCTTTCCAATGGCACCTCTGCTTTGCTTTTTCTCTCCTTTATATCTCATCAAAGCTGCTGAGCCCCACCGCGGTTTAGTCGGCAAAGTGAATAATACCTTGGAAAAAAATGCAGCGTTTCTGGCTAAATCGAGATGTTCCAAGGTTTATGATATGTGATTTCAAGAACTCCACTTTGGAAGAGAAACTGGCATCTGCTCCTACATTGTTGTACTTTTTCATCATTGATGGCGCTACCTGTGTTTACTGTCAAAGGCTAGCGTAAAGGACCCGAGTTTCCATCTGTGGCAGTGGCTGACATTTAGATTAATGAAGACGTAAAGCTGTGAAACTATGAAGCTCATCAGCAGCGACAATGAATTTGAAAATGTCATCAATTTAACAGCAGTGTAAAACAAGCATCTAAGGTTAGGTCCCGTAGATGAGGGCGCCGAGCGCTGTGGATCTCGCCCTGGAGCAGAATCCATGTTGTATCTAAAAATAAAAGAAAGATAGTGCTAAAGCGTCAGCTTATACTCAGCATGTCAAGTGGAGTTTTAAATTGAATCTGGGTGGTTGAGACTGTCACAAATCCGTTGAAAGAATGTGCTGAAGAGGAGCTGGCTGACTGACTATTCTAATTTGTGAGATAGTGGAATATCTGGAAGATCTCCTGCTGTAAACGGGAGGTGCAGCGGCAGAGAATGGCTGCAGAGATATACTTCATATTGTGTGCGTTGCCTTTGCTGTTTGTGTGTATCAGCATTTACTTCATGGCTGTGCAGAGACAGCTTAACAAAAATTCTATGGATGCTGTGACTGTGTTTATGATTAAAAAGCACAAAAATGCTCTCTATGTCATAAAGACGGTGTGGAAAAATAAAGAAGAGGAACTCAAAACCATCATTATAGTGTTAGAAACAAGGTGTAATTTCAAAGACAGAAGCTAACAGCCGTTTAAAAACACCATCTGTCCACCCCCAACGTTATGGTAGAGAGTTTAAACGTTGCAGAATATATAAGAACCACCAAAAATATCAACAAAGTTAGAGCTAATGAGGAAAACATTTTCACAGATTTGTCAACGTGAATATTACTTTAAAAAAAAAAAAAGCTTCAGAACTACAGAACTAAAGCTGACTTCATTTGTATAGCATCTAATCACAAAAGATTTTAATGCAAATGCACCGACCTAAAAGAGCAGGTCTAGACTGTTGTCTTTATTAGTACGTATTCTCATGAGTGAGAAAAAACTTGCTTTTTAAAAGGTACAGTGTTGAAAGTTTTAGGAACATCTCTTTGAATGAATGGAACACATCATAGTTTGTAATCTGCCAGAGATTAAAAATAGATTTTTTAATGTTAGCTTAGAAAAAGCTCTTAATATTTTCAGAAGGAGCAGATTCCTTGGAAAACACCATGACCAAACATTGGGTCATGGTGTCTTTTTGTCTTTATGTCTTTTTGCATTTTTAGATTGAAGTCGCAGTTGGATTTTGAAGAAAAACTGTGCCTCTAAAAACCAATAAAGAAAAGAAATGATAATGAGTAAGTTGTTGCTGGTTCACTATTTTCAGCGCAGTAAGTGAGGATTTGTGAGATTTCTTCCTGG
Source organism: Lophius piscatorius (assembly GCA_009660295.1). NCBI lineage: Eukaryota > Metazoa > Chordata > Actinopteri > Lophiiformes > Lophiidae > Lophius > Lophius piscatorius. Next base: position 267,372 of record VRLP01000271.1, read on the forward strand.
TACCGGCCGACTCCCGTCTAGTTTATTTATATTCCTGAAAAGTTGGGGATATCATGGAATCATTATCATCACCTCCATCGCCGCAGAACCTTCATTATGACGCAACAACTCAGAAAGTTGGTCATGGGTTATTTCAGATGTTAACTCCCTATAGATCTTACTGCAAGGAAGAACTGGATTGACTTTGGGAAAGGTATGTTGCACATTTCCGAGAACTGAGATCTATCTCACATAAATAATTTTTACTCCAATAGCTCATACTCTAATCAGTAGGGGGGACTTTATTAAAACATTTTATCAGACATAATTTCCTAACTGCCGGTTCGATATAGACCTAATTTACCTCATATGAACGCCGTCAAATACATTCATCATATTTTCCAGTAATTGTTCATATTTCACTCACTATGGAGTTTTTTTTCCCCCGCTACGTCCCAACTATAAGTCCAGTTGTGTCTGAATTTAGTTCTGATAAAGTGACCCAGGAAAATCTGTCTGGTTTTATTACTGAGCACAGAAAAAATAGATAGCTGTATTTATCTTCATTATTGAATCACTGTGGGATTTTGTCTTAGAGCATAGTGCTGACTTCATAGAAATAGGTTTCTTGAATAGTCCAAGCATTAAAGGGAACCCTGCATCCTGGAAGCGAAAAAGTTTTAGTTGGTAAGAATGAACTATGAGCTTGTGAAATATGTTGATTCCTCACCACCTGGTGGAGTGTACAAGAGAAGAATTTTGATTTCTGTTCTTGATTTCACAGCGAACCTACTATGGGAGAAACCTTATTCTGGTCATTCCACATGTAGCAGCGTTCTGGATCAGCCGGAGGGCCTTTAGAGGCTTTATGGAGACAGCTTTATAACAGGGAATTGCCATAATCCAGCGAAAAAGTAACACATTCATGGAATAATTTTCTATGCCTTTCAGTAAGACAAAATGAAACAGAATATTTAATCAGATTTTTTTTGACTATTACACCGGTGGTAGAAGGCAGTCCTGGAAAATCTGTATGACTATTCCCAGAAAATGTTCTGCAATCTAAAAAATCCCTTCATCCTGTCATAAAGCATTTCCGCCTCATTCAAAAGATTAAAACGCCATAGAGAGAGACTGCGCCTTCAGTCCATCTGTCATGTTCTTTCTACTCTAACTCCATGTTGTGGCACAAAAGCACAAAATGATGGCTGCACTGATAAAGACAAATCAGAAATGTTCAATCATGCGGGTCCAACCTGGACCTGTATGTCTGGAAAAGTTTTTATTTTCTGTGCCAAAATGATGTCTCTGGAATTTAAAGGTGCAGTGTGTAAAATTTAGGGGTATCTCTTTGAATAAACAAAATGTAACATTCATCTGCAGAAAAAAGTTTAAATTTTTTTGTGGAGGCGTCTTCCCAGTATATTAGTTTGCTATGCATAAACTCAAAACATGTAATCACAATATGAATATCCAAAACAGGAGCACAAACAACATTCCAGTGTAAGTTGACTAATCTCTGTTACACCAATTTATTTTTAGGCCTTGTCATAATATCATGTGTGTTAACGTTTCGGCCTAGTGGGCCTTCATCAGAGCACAGAGGGAGACTGGAGGTCGGACAGTTTAGAAGGTGGTACCTTCGAAGGTCACATAAGAGTTCTATGAGCCTAGTAGGCTTTCAGGTTTGTTTGGAAGTTACCATGGCTTTGATCCTCTAGTGAGAGCATATTTGGGAATGTCCATGTGACTCGGAGTGGTCTGTCGTCTTTGGTTTTGACAGTTGGATTTTACTTCTTTGTTGAGATATACGAGACTTCATTTCTAACGTTACAATTGACACAAATATGTCTCCCAGTTCTTGGTCAGTGCATGAAATGTCCTCACTCCAGTCAGTTGATTCAAATCACTCTACTGATACTCACAGTAGAGCATTAAGTTATTGCTTTCGTCTTGTTCCCGATCACAAATGTGCTCCCCCCAGAGGATCAAAGCCATAGTACCTTCCAATCGAACCCAAAAGACATCCGGGTTCCGAACTCTTTTTTGACATCAGAAGATACACAAGGACACGGAACCAACTTACAAAATAAAACAAAAACCAGTAACAAAACTCAGAACCATAAACCTTTCATTCATTAATTCATTAATTTCAGGGTTGCGGGGACTGGAGCCTATCCCATGTAACATTGAGCGAGAGGCGGGGAACACCCACGACGAGTCCCCAGTTCATACCACAGCCATGTATGCAAATCTTGTGATTCAAGCATG